>JAVSCE010010140.1:0-50696 GCA_032199065.1 Smutsia gigantea
GAGGGAGAAGGGGATTGAGGGGCATTATGATTAGTACACATGGTGTGGGGGGATCATGGGGAAGACAGTGTAGCACAGAGAAGGCAAGGAGTGACTCTGTGGCATCTTACCACACTGATGTACAAGGACTGTAATGGGGTATGGGGGGGACTCTGTAATAATGGGTGAATGTAGTAACCACATTGTTTTTCATATGAAACTTCATAAGAGTGTACAGCAATCATGCCTTAATAAAAAAATTTATTAATAATGATTGTATATCATGTAAAATTTATACATACAGCTACATGTGTATTTAGATGTGAATTCAGAGCTTTAAATAGTTATACAAGAAAATAAGTAATGTTAAAAATGTTTCCACCTAAAGAACAAATTAAACCTAGTGTAACAGAAGAAGAGAAATAATTAAATTGTAAGCAGAAATCAATTAAAAAAACAGGTAATAGTATTAGCAAAATAAAAAGTTTGTTCTTTTAAAATAATATTGATAAACCTGATTAGAAAGAAATCACAATTTACCACTATGAGGAATGAAAGAAGGGATATTACTATAAGACCTCCAGATATTAAGAGAAAAAAGTGATGCATTATTAATAACTTTATGTCAATAAACTTGACAAATTTAAAAAAAAATCATGATAAAGGTGACAGAAGAAATGGAAACTGTGAATAACCTTGTATCTGGTAAAGAAATTGAGTTACTAATCAAAATTTTACCAGAAAGAAAACTCTATACCCAGATGATTATACTAGTGAACTCTAGCAAATATTTAAAGAAGAAATGATACCGATCATGCATATACTAGTTCAGAAAATTGAAGGAAGACAGACCCACTGTCTAGATAAGGATTTAAAGCTATGATACCAGAGGTAATTACTGTTCCACAGTTTTTATGTGTCCTTAAATAATATTTTTTCTAGGTACACTTACAACAATATACAATATAACTTTGAATGTTTTACAAATATATGGAAAAGTACTTACTTTTATCCTCTTTCTAATTTTGTTTTTACATGAAAGTATTATATTGTTCACTTTAAAATGGGCAAGTAAATATTCATAGGGAAACCAAATTGCTACTGATTTGATTATTTACACTGTTCCCCTCCATTTATACTTGGAGTTAATATTTATAGGCATAATAAGGAAGGAATATAAGAATTATTGAACAACTGTTTTGTGCCAGACATTGTGCTAAGCATACTTTGTATTGTCTCATTATATTTTTAATGTAATGCTATCAGTATCATTAAACAGCACTAAGAGTAGCTACTGATGGGGTTATAAGTAAATATAAAACTTGGTCTCAACAACCAAGAGGCCTGTCATGTAGGTGGAATGGGAGAATTTTGACATAAAATCACAAATAATACAAATTAGTGCATGCAAATTGCATGAGAGAATAATACTGAAGAGAACAACAATAACAATAATAGTTTAAAGTTATAAACATAAGAGTGTAAGAGGCAGGATTCATGGACCCACCTATGTTTGCACCAAGTGCAACAATAAATTCTAGGTTTTGCAACCTGTCCCATACTCCCCAAAATTTTGTGGAAATCCTTCAAAGTTCTTCTCTTGAACAAAATGTTTTTCCTTTTCAGGCTTTACCACACTTTTCAAGCCTCCATTCAACAACCTTGCTTCTTATGCCCAGTAAGTTTGACTCAGAAAAAAAATAGAGATTGCCTATGAACAATTACCAGTTTCTTCTTCTCTCTAAAACATACAGAGTTCAGAGCATGCCTTACTTTTGATGTCTACCTTGGTCATGGGACTTGCTTTGGCTATTGTGATGCTGTGAGATATGTGAAGCAGAAGCTTGAAATGTGCTTGCATGTTTGGGTTTATCTTTTGGCATTCCTGTCTTTTACCATGAGGTACACCTGCCTTGCTGAGATAGATAAACAGACCTGGACCCAATCTGCATGTTGAAGGCAGCCCCATTTGTGCACAACCTGTATAAGCTGAAGCCCAGTTTATTCACAGATGCAAAAATAAATAAAATAAAGAAATGTCTATTGTTTCATGACATTAAAATCTTCAGGTAGTGTTAGTTCAGCATTTTTTGTGGCAATAATCTAATGATGCAGCACCTCCCCCCACACACACATTTATTATGAACACAATTTTTCTTGATTCTATCTACATAAAATATAGTAACGATAAGTTAATGCATATCATATACACCCATCTAAATCATTCTCTTAAATGTTAAATGAAAATATCTAAATGCCTATTAACTGTAACAGATGTCTTGTACTCAAACTTAACTAGTTTGAAATGGAAACAATTATTTTCCACCACTCTTACAAATCTTCTTTTTTACGGTCTCCACTCTCAGTTGATATCATTTCACCCACTGCCCTAATCAGTACCATGGGAGGCATCACTAACTCATTCTTCTCCCCATTATTACTCCCATTATTCACTTAAGAGCTTCAATTGTATTTCCTAACCACCTCTTTAATCTTCCTCCTTTTTTCTCTCTACTTTATTGTAGATCCTTGTCATATATCTTCTATCCTCTTTGCCCCCTGGCCCACTCTGTGTGACACTCAATCATTTTGATTTATTCTATAATCTTCTGAAAAACAAGTCTGATCATGTTACTGTCTCTGCTAATATTTCATTGCTCCCCAGCCTCATGACATGGTTAGCATTCTATGCATGCTGAAGACACCACAGCAGGGCAGCTAGTGGTGCACAGGAAGCCACACCTACCTTTATGGTTTTATCTTCTCCCATTCTCCCTTTCTTGCATTATTTGATCCAACCATCAAGAACTGCTTAAAGTACTTGAATTTTCTGTGCTTCTCTCTAATGTCTGTATGCTTTTACATATGTTCTGCCTACAACATGCTTTTTAATGATTTTCTCCTTAGTCTGGTTAAATATTATTTATTATTCCAAAATCAGTTTTCCAATTTAATCTTATTAAAATTCTTTCTCCAGGAAGATTTCTCTGAGTAAACCTTCCCTCACTCCCCATGTTGTCTTTGGTATAAAGTCAGGACTGAGACCTTCCTAACCTCAGTGATAATCTTGTTATCATCACCCTTATTTTAATCATTGCATTGTTACCTTTGTATCTGTAATTTGCTTTAATATCATAATCCCAAGTGTTCCTTTTTCTTCTGATTCCCCTAGTACCTCAACAATGACTGTCACATTGTAGGTGCCATGAATAAATATAGAAAGGAAAAACAGAGGCTAAGGCTAGTAATATAAAAAAAGTTGTCAGATTCTTCCCTTAATATCTTTAAATGGTAGCTGCTCACACACATTTCACCTTAGAGTTTTCCTTACAATGAAATTATTAGTATATTGGAAAAGAAAATTGAATTCCCTTGATGGATTCTGCCATTCTGCTTAAATGTAAAATTCCTAATATGTAGCAAATTTCACTTCTGGCAAATATGCACTTGGTTTAATGATATTAAAACTTCACAGACAGAAAGGGAAATGATAGTTGTGGAGTGTCTATTACACATCACATAGTTTTATAGGGGAGGCACTTTTTACCCTTACCTTCTTAGTTTTTTTTTTTTTTTAACTGAGCCCGAGAATTAAATTGATGCAAGGCAGATCAACAGGAAAAAAAAAAGCATACAAATTTATTTAATACAAGTTTTACATGACATGGGAGCCTTTTAAAAGAATTAAGACCAAGAAAGGGTAAAGCCTACTTGCTTTCATATTAGGTTGAACAAAGAAAGGTAATTGTGGAAAAGTAAACTGTGTGGGTAACCTGAAGGAGGATAACATTTATTTTAATGTGGTCTATCTGCATGGAATTCTCTCCATCTCAGCTTTTCCTCATTGATAATAAGAAAGTTACTTTCTTTGTGGTACAAGATGGACATCTTTTACATGGGAATTTAATCTCCTGATTTTAAGAAAAAGAAGGAAAGTCAAAGTGTTTTTCTTGTATTTGTGTTTTTGTGGTGATTTTTAAAAAGTCAAAATCAATATGCTGGAGTGGCATATTTTGGGGTGGCATGTTCTGAACTTCAGATTTCATATAAGTACTCATAATACTTAAATAATGTAGCATAGTGTCCGTCAAGTCCAGATATAATATAAACAATTATTTAATGTGATGAGGAGACTGGATAACAAGATATTATCTAATAAAAAATAGAGAATTGTAAAAAATGTAGGAATACCAGGTATAATGAGCAGTCACTAATCCTGGGCTAAGATAGAGTACCCAGTGAAGAACCTTACCTCCAGGGCCAAGATCAGACCTTTTTGGCCACAGTGTTGCTCGCTGAAAAGAAGAGAAATTGCTCAGGTGGCATGATGGTGGAACATGCCTGAAATTTGTCCTTCAGGTGCTAGGAAAAGCCTTCAGTGGGAAGGTGTCTGGCTGGAGACACTTCTCTATACAACTGACAGAGAGGGTGCCCTGGGAAGCTGTTGGATGCTGTGGGTCTCCCTGTAGGAGCCCTGGTGCTAGCAGGTGCATTTGCACTGTAGGAGCTGGTAATGCAGGAGATACACGTGCTGCAGGAACCAGCCCAGAGTCACCACGTGACCAGTAAGCAGACCCCTTCTCTCTTACAGTATGTCTCTAGCAGTCTTTACTGGTGGGTGATAAAGGAAAATTACATAAAGGTCCTAGTTCCATTTTCCCAGAGCAGGCAATTAAGAGTGAATTCAGAGCTGAGATGCAATAAATTGATAACTAGAGTAGTAGGTTTTACTATCCACTTTTTAAAGGTGAGGGCAATGAGTGTTAGAAAGGCTTAGAAAGGCTCCAAACTCATCTTTGGAATTAAGGAAAGATTATGGTAAGGATTGAGGGATATAGTTTGGATAAATGACATAGAGGATATTTGTTTTAAGATCTCTGGAATGATTCCCCAGCTGGGAAATGCAATGCCTTCAACACAAAGATTAAGTTGTTTTTCAACAAGGATAGCCATTATATTAGAGATAACATTTACACTTACCTTAAGGTCAAAAATCTCAAAGTATCACTATTTCCTTTGATTAATAAGTATTGCCAGAAGTATGCAGTGTTAATTATTCTAAATTAAATTCATTTTCTCATTCATTTAATGAAAATTACTGTGATGATTATGTGACATATTATTATGGTATCTGATTTTATTTTTCACATTATTTGATAAAAATGGAATTAAAAAATCAATATTGCATTTCCACTTAAGTTCCAATTTTAAAACTCAATTTAACTTTCTGTATTAGTTATCACCATTTGTTTTCTGAGTTACAAAAGCACAAAACAGAAACAAGCAAAGAAATAAAAATCCTCCCATTTATCATGATGGCATCCACTTTTAAAGTGAGGGTTGAACCAATTCTGAGATTGCCTGGTGGGTAGTTGGAATTTTTCTGTTTTGTTTCTCAAAGTTTTACTTTAAGTTTCTGATAATTATATGCTTTGAGAATGAGAATATGTTCAAACTAAATGAAGTAGGTCTTTATCAGAAGGACTCCAAGAGTGCCACAAAATACAGTAAGTACCAGAGGGCAGCAATATTCTAAGCTGCTTTAAAAGTAAATGATGTATATCTATAGCCACTATAAATTCTTTTACCTTAATAAGGAAGGTTTGGAAGGGCAAAATAATTTTTTTTCTTTTTTTTTTTTTTACCTGAAATCTATGTGTGCTCAGACTTTTTTGGAATACTTCCCCCCCCCCCAACCCCCACCATAGGCAACATAAATATTTCCTGTCATTTAAAATTTTTTTAAATAAGATTAATTTTTGCTTTATAACCATTTTGGTTTCCTTTAGGGTGCATTAATTTTTCACTAGAAAATAACCATTGGTTGTGTTTGCACATTTTAAAATACAAAGACTAGTAAGAAGTGTTCCATTAAGTCAGTTTTCTTTTTACTTGTCAAACTGTAAATAAGGTCACTACTATAGTTCATCTGATTGGCTAGAATTATCATCTGAATGTGTCATTTTCAAAAGCCATGAGAAGTTTTTGGTATTTGCTCTATTTTTGGAACTTGTCAGTCTCTAGTCATATCATTTTAGCAAGGAAAACTTGATAGCTGCAAGAATATGTAGTCACCTTCAGCCTGTGGCATTTGGTGTAATGTATCATTTATACTACAGTACTTAAAATCCATATAAAAGGCATTGGGAACTGTAGTTACTGTAAAAGTAGCCTTTTCTAGAAGTTAAATGACTCTGAAGTGTCAACATTTATTGTAGAAGGTAGCATCTAACATTAAGGGTCTTGTGAATTATTCTATCATTGGTATGATTGCAAGAATAGAATCTAATCTAAAACTTCACTAGAATCCTTAAATGTATCTTAAAAATTGGAATTTATAGTAACTATACATCAACTTTTAAGAAAAGTGATTTCCTAAAAAGCTATATATTTCATTTATATTGTGGACCTTCAATATGTATCACTTGTGCTTTTGAACTTCCCTTACATTTTAAAAGCTTTTTCTGTGGCCTTCCTCCTGATTTTCACTGACTTCCCAGAGGTTCAGTGAAATATTAAACATTTGCATTAAGAATGGTTTGCAAATAGAACATTTTAATTGTTCAAATATCCTCACTCTAGTGCCTTTATTTATTGGAAACAATTCTGTTTCAATATACAGATTTAAGTTATTGCTATATTTATTCTACTTTATGAAATGTTAAATTGTATAATTAAAAATATTTTTAATACTTAATGCAAAATCACACTATTCTGTATAGTACCACCTTTGTCACAGCTATTCCCATACAAAAGTATTCCTTTCTAAATTGTGAAAACTATTAGCATAGGTGCTTCTATTAATTATACATGTTCCCTAGCATTTAGCACAATTTCTGCTCTCAAAATAAATTATCTTGCAGCAATTATGTTACAGTCATTTTCCACTGCCCAGATTATCCAGAATGTAGCCAAAACCTGGAGTAATTAAAAAAATAAAATCTCTCTATGTAGCCCCTATGCTAATTGAGAGCCCATGTACTTAAACTCATACTCTTCATTTAGGAAAAAATCTATTTATTGATTGTGAGCAATTAATTTATTCTCTCATACATAGCATACATATTCTCTGCAATACATAGCAGACTAAAAGTGAGCAAATATAACAATAGGAGGAGAGGTAGGAATATGGTTTAGAAGCATTCCATTTTAACTCCAGGAGGTATCTTAAAGATTATCACTCCAGATAATCTTTTTTTACTGTTAAGGGAATTTAGGCTTGTCTTTGGGTTGTATTCCCAAGGAAACAGGCTTTCAGAGGGAGATTTGCACTTCGGAGGGGAGCAAAAAGAAGAAAAAGCCCAACAAGTCCAGGGGCTTTTTTTTTTTTTTAGTGAGAGCAGGCACTTTAAAGAAAAAGCCCTAACCCCAAGCTGGGAGGGGAGTTTGCTCCCCATGGACCCAAAAGCCTAGAATATCCTAGGAAGCAATTAGTCTACTGTCCTTGAGCAGGGGACTGACATGGAGGTCAAGTTAGATGTAATTGTAGACAGAGTTTATGGTAACCCCAGTGGGAGGTCAGAAACTGGGAAGTTCCTACAGAGTTGCACAAAATTGAGGCGAGGGGAAGACACTTTGTACTTGTGATCAACCACTCACTGGAACCAGAAAAGGAGCATATTCTTGGGTGAGGAAGCTCTTTCAGCAGAGTTCTATTCCAGTGGGTCTCAGCTATGAACCATTGGCAGTCAACTCTTGTGACATCTGAGAGAATGAGTGCCCTTCAGTAGCCAGGGATTTGTTGGAGCATTTTAGCAGTCATGGTGTTACAAGACAGCACAGTATGCTACATTCCACCATGCAACATTTCCTAATGTAGATGTCAGCACACAGAGAGCAAAAAGGTCATCTAGAAGGAAGCTTTCAGCACCTGCGTTGCTGGAGCCTTTGCCTAACTCTTAGAGAATGGAAGCAACAATAGAGAGGGCTGTGTTTTCAAGAGGTGCCACTAACAAAGAATAATAAAAGGTGGGAGAACACTAGCTACAAATATTTTCCATGCCAAAGAAACATGATAGCTTGGCAGGTGGAAATATATTCACCCAAATGCCAGAAGTTCCCCAGTTATGAGATTTTCCTCAGCTGCGTTGAGGAGTCATTAAACTGGGTGCTCTATTAGAGGGAATTCCAACTGTAGATCTTTTTAATCTGAAAGTTGTTTCTTGTTTTTTTTTTTTTTTGGTTTTATTGTTTGTTTGTTTTGTTACTTGAGCTGAAAAACACTCACAGTGAGAAAATGAAGAGTCCCAAATAATCATTTGGAGCCTGACATTTCGAGCATTTTTTTAAATAGTATAATAATGGAAATGGATATAAGACAAAAGCTGACGCCAATTTTAAGTAGCTTTTGTTTCAGTCTTCTAACCAAAGGGACTTTGTGGGACTCAGCCTTTCTAATTAAATAATACCATGAACACTGTAGAATTTAATAAAACATTGATTATTTTGATTATAAAACATGGTAGCATTTTATCATTTATCATTTTAAATAAGCATGTACCTGGAAGTAGAAATTTGTTACTTATTTTTTTTACTTATTACTTTTTAAAATTGAAGTATCGTTGATGTATAATCTTAAATTGGTTTCAAATGTACAACACAGTGGTTCAACAGTTACCTATATTATTAAATCCTTGCCCCCCCCAGAGCAGTTATTATCTATTGACATAAAAAGATGTTACAGAATCATTGACTATATTCCCCATGCTGTACTACCATCCTAATGGCCAACTTATATTGTGATTGTGAATTATTGTGCCCTTTATGCACCCCCCTTCCCCCTCCACAAGTGCTAAAATCTCCCCCTTGGTAGCAACTAGACAAATCTTAGTGTCTGTGAATCTACTGCTGTTTTGTTCACTCTGTTTTGCTTTGTTTTTATATTCCACAAGTAAGTGAAATCATACAGTATTTGTCTTTCTCTGCCAGGCTTTTTTCACTGAGCATAATGCCCTCTAGATCCATCCATGTTATTGCAAATGGTGAGATTTCTTTTCTCTTTATGGCTGAATAATATTCCATTGTATATATATATATATATCACCTCTTCTTGATCCATTCATCTATTGATTGACAGTTGCTTCCATATCTTGGCCATTGAAAACAGTGCAGTGATAAACATAGGGATGCATATATATTTTCAAATCAGGGACTTTGTTTTCTTCAGATAAATTCCTAGGAGTGGAATTACTGGGTCAAATGGAATTTCTGCTTTTCATTTTTTGAGGAACTTCCATACTGCTTTTCACAGTGGTTGCACCGTTTGGAGTCCCATCAACAGTGTAGAAGGGTTCCTATTTTTCCACACTCTCGCCAGCATTTGTTATTTCTTGTCTTTTGGATAGTAGTCATTCTAACTGCTGTGAGATATCTCATTGTGGTTTTAATTTGCACTTCCTCTATGATTAGCGATGTGGAGCATCTTTTTATGTGCCTGTTGACCATTTGTATTTCTTCTCTAGAGAATTGTCTGTTCAGTTCCTCTGCATTTTTTGATTGGGTTATTTGTTTTTTGGGTGTTGAGGTGTATCAACTGTGTATAGTTTTTGGATGTTAACCTCTTATCAAATGAGTCATTTATAAATATATTCTCCCATACTGAGGGTACCTTTTTGTTCTGCTATTGGTGTCCTTTGCTGTACAGAAGCCTTTTAGTTTGACATCATCCCACTTGTTCACTTTTTATTTCCTTTGGCCTGTGGAGATGTGTCCAGGAAAAAATTGCTCTGATTTGTGTTCAAGAGACTTTTGCCTGTGTTTTCTTCTAAGAATTTTATGGTTTCATTTCTTACATTTAGGCCTTTGATCTATTTCGACTTTACTTTTGTTTATGGAGTTGGACAATAATCCAGTTTCATTCTTACGTGTAGCTGTTCAGTTTTCCCAATAACACTTGTTGAAGAGGCTCTTTTCCCCACTGTGTATTCATGGCTCATTTATCATGTGTAATTGACCATATATGCACAGGTTTATATCTGGGCTCTCTGTTCTGTTCCATTGATCTATGGGTCTGTTCTTGTGCCAGTACCAAACTGTTTTGATGACTGTAGATTTGTAATAGAGCTTAAAGTCAAGAAGGGTGATTCCCCCAGCTTTGTTCTTCTTTCTCAGGATTTCTTTGGCTATTTTGGGTCATGTAGTTCCATATAATTTTATAATTATTTGTTCTAGTTAATTGAACAATGATGCTGGTATTTTGATAGGGATTACATTGAATCTTTAATTTGCTTTAAGCAGGATTATGTTAATTCTTCCTGTCCTTATGCATGGGATAAAGTTCTATTTATTAGTGGCATCTTTAATCTCTCTCCTGAGGGTCATATAGTTTTCAGAGTACAGGTCTTTCAGCACCTTGATTAGGTTTATTCCTAGGTATTTTATTCTTTTTGATACAATTGTAAATGAAGTTGTTTTCCTGATTTTTCTTTCTGCTTGTTTGTTGTTAATTTATAGGAATGCAACAATTTCTGTGTATTAATTTTGTATTCTGCAACTTTCCTGAATTCAGTTTTTAGTTCTAAGAGTTTTTTGGTGGATTCTTCAGGGTTTTCTATGTATAACATCATGTCATCTGCAAATAATGAGAGTTTAACTTCTTCCTTACCAGTTGGATGCCTTTTATCTCTTTGTGTTGTTTGATTGCCGTGGCGAGGTACTATGCTGAATGAAAGTGGTGAGAGTGAGCATCCTTATCTTGTTCCTGATCTTAAAGGAAAAACTTTCATCTTTTTGCTATTAAGTGTGATGTTGGCTGTGGTTTTGTCATATATGACCATTACTCTGTTGAGGTACGTACCTTCAAAACCCATTTTGTTGAGAGTTTTTATCATGAATGGATGTTGAATTTTGTCAAACGCTTTTTCATCATCTGTTGAGATGATCATATGGTTTTATCCTTCTTTTTGTTTATGTGGTGTATGATACTGATTTATTTATGAATATTGTACCATCCTTGAATCCCTGGAATAAATCCCACTTGGTCATGATGGATGAATCTTCTGATGTATTTTTAAATTTCGTTTAGTAATATTTTTGAGAATTTTGCAGATGCTCATCGGGTATACTGGTCTATGATTTTTTTTTTTTTTTTAGTGTCTTTGGTTTTGGCATTAGAGTGATGCTGACCTCATAGAATGAGTTTTGAAGTATTCTCTCCTCTTCTACTTTTTGGACTACTTTAGGATGGGTATTAGCTCTTCTTTAAATGTTGGGTAGTATTCAGCTGTGAAGCCATCTAGCCCTGGATTTTGTTTTCTGGAGATTTTTTTTATTACCAATTTGATTTCATTATTGGTAATTTGTTTAGTTTTCCTGTTTCTTCCTGTGTCATTCTTGGAAGGCTGTAGTTTTCTAGGCAGTTGTCCATTTCTTCTATGTTATTCAATTTATTGGCATATAATTTTTCATAATATTCTCTAATAATTATTTGTATTTCTGTGGTATCCATTTTGGTTATTCCTTCTTTGTTTCTGATTCTGTTCATGTGTGTACACTCTGTTGTTTTTCCCTGATATATCTAGCTAGGAGCTAGGGGTTTATTTATTTTGTTTATTTTCTAAAAGAAGCAGCTCTTGGTTGCAATGATTTTTTTCTATTGTTTTATTCATCTCAATTTTATTCTGCTCTGATCTTTATTATGTCCCTCCTTCTACTAACTTTGTCTTTCATTTGTTCTTCTTCTCCTAGTGTCTTTAATTTTAATTTTAGCCTGTTTATTTGGGATTGTTCTCATTCCTTGAGGTAGGCCTGTATTGCTATGTTCTTTCCTCTTAGGTCTGCTTCTCAGTGTCCCACGTATTTTGGGCTGTTAATTTTTTGTTTTCACTTGTGTCCATGCATTGTTTGATTTCTGTTTTAATTTGATCATTGATCCATTGATTATTTAGAGGCATGTTGTTTAGCCTCCATTGCTTGTAGGCTTTTTTGTTTTCCTTGTGTAGATTTGTAGTTTTATACCATTGTGGTCTGATAAGCTGCTTGATAGAATTTCAATCTTTTTTAATTTATTGAGGTTCTTCTTGTGGCCTAGTATGTGATCTATTCTAGAGATCATTCCATGTACACTTGAGAAAAATGTGTATACTGCTGCTTTTGGGTGAAATGTTCTATAGATATGTGTTAAGTCTATCTGATCTACTGTATTGCTCAGTGCCTCTGTTTCCTTATTTATTTTCTCTCTGGTTGATCTGTCTATTGATTGAGTGGTGTGGTAAAGTCTCCTAAAATGAAGGTGTTGTAATCTTATTTTCCCTTTAATTCTGTTAGTATTTGTTTTAAGTATTTAGGTGCTCCTATATTGGGTGTATAGAGATTTATAATGGTTATATCCTCTTGTTGGACTGTCACCTTTATCATTATGTAATGTCCTTCTTTATCTCGTTACTTTCTTTTTTCGAAATCTATTTTGTCTGTTAAAAATACTGCTACTCCCCCTTTTTTCTCCTTATTATTTACATGAAATATCTTTTTCCATCCCTTCACTTTCAGTCTGTGTATGCCCTTGGTTCTGAAATGAGTCTGTTGTAGGAAGCATATATTTGGGTCTTGTTTCTTTATCCATTCTACCATTTTATGTGTTTTGATTGGTGTATTCAGTCCATTTACATTTAAGGTAATTATTGATAGGTATGTACTTATTGTCATTTTATCATTTGTTTTCTGGCTTTTATAGCTTTTCTCTGTTCTTTTTTTTCCCCCTCTTTTACTCTTCTATTGTTATTTAATGGTTTTCTTTACTGTTGTGATTAGATTTCTCCTTTTTAATTTTTTTGTGTATCTATTTTAGGCTTTAGTTTTGTGGTTATCAAAGGTTCAAAGATAGCTTCCTTACTATATAACAGTTTTTTGAAGTTGCTGATTACTCCATTTCAAACACAATCTAACGGTACTTTTTTTTTCTTCTTTCTCCTCCACATTTTATGTATTAGATGTTATAATCTGAACTATTTGTATGTCGTTGATTTTGCTTTTGTTTTGTTTTAAGTTTGTACTTGCTTGGTAATTAATTGGTCTACTACCTTTACTGTGGGTTGATTTTCACTTGTGAAAGATTTTTACCTTCAGAAACATTTCCATCTACAGCAGTCCCTTTAACATATTCTGTAGGGCTGCCTTAGTGGTGGTGAATTCCTTCACATTTTTTTATCTGGAAATTGTTTAATCCCTGCTTCACATTTAAATGATAATCTTGCTGGGTAGAGGATTCTTGGTTGGAGGTCCTTCTGTTTTGGTACATTAAATATTTCATGCCACTCCCTTCTCACCTGTAAAGTTTCTGCTGGAAATTCTGCTGATAGCCTGATCGGGTTTCCTTTATAAGTAATCTTTTTTCTGTCTCTGGCTGCTTTCAATACTCTCTCCTTATCCTTGATCTTTGCCATTTTAATCATTATATGTCTTGGTGTTGTCTTTCTGGGGTTCCTTTTGTTACAGGCTCTCTGCACCTCCATTATCTGAGTGTCTATTCCTTTCCATATTGGAGAAGTTTTCAACAGTTATTTCCTCAAAGAGACTTTCTATCCCATCATCTCTCTCTTCTCTTCCTGGTACCAGTGTTATATGAATATTATTTCATCTGGATTGATCACATAGCTTTTTATCATTCTTTCATAACTAGATATCCTTTTTTCTCTGCTCCTTAGCTTTGTTGTGCTCCTGTTCTCTAATTTCTATCCTATCGACTGTCTCCTCTACTTGCAGTAATCTACTCTTCAATCTCTCTGTTGTATGTTTCATTTTAGTTGGTAAATTCTTCATCTCTGAGTGGCTCTTTTTCAGCTCTTCTATCTCCTTTTTGAAGCCCTCCCTGAGATCTTCAATATTTTTCTCTAAATCAGTGAGCATGTTTATGACTTCTACTTTGAAATCTTTATCAAGAAGATTGGTGACTTCTGTTTCATTTAGCCCTCTGACTGGTGTCTTGTTCTGTAGTTTTGTTTGGAACATACTTCTCTGCCTCCTCATTTTGTCAGGGTTTCTGTATTTCTTCCTTTGTATTAGATTGATCTGCTATTCTTTCTGGCTTCCAGAGTAATAGCTTTATGAAGGAAGCATCCTATAGTCCCCAGAAGCTCAAGACTCTACTCTTCAGTGCCTTGTTCTACTTTTTGGGATCTCCAGTTGTTGGTATGCAGTGAGTGGTGTTGCCTTTCTGTCTGTCTGGCTGATGGCAATAGTCTGAGTCTGCAGCACTGATCGATTGCTTCAGCTGCCTTTGTGATCTGAGCTGAGGCCTTTGTTTGGATTTCTTTAGGTGGGCCACCCTCTGCCTTCCCTGCAGTGATGGCAGGCCTGTAGGGTTAATGCGTTTGGTGAACCATTGTGGAGCTCTGAGGTAGTGAGAAATGCACTGCCCTGGACACCCTGGGGAGGAAGGAGCTCTCAGGGTTGGCTCCTACAGGCACCTCCCTGGTTGGGCTGAATGGGGTTGAGTAACCTGGGAGGGCCTCCCTCTTCCTGCCAGGCAGCAAAGTCTGACTGTTGCTGGGCTGAGTGGGTTGGCTTGCCAGCAGTGCATGCAAGGAGGCAGTTTGGGCTCAGTTGCCATGGGAGTTGGGATGTCTGGAGCTCCCAAGAGTTGCCAACCTGTTGGGCTGAGGGAGGGCTGGCAAGGTATCATCCCCCTGCCCTGTCTTCTGAGGAGAGCTCTGTCCATCCCTCACCCCTCTGGAACCCTTTCCACTTCTGGCAAGTCTTCCAAATTGCCCCCTCTGCTTTGGTCTCAGGACTGGTGGAGCAAGTCTATCCTCCACAATGGCTGGAGTGTCAGCCTCCCAGTATTCCTGCTGTCCCTGGTGTCCAGCCCTGCTACTAAGCAGAACCTAATGTAATGTGGGCTCGTTCTCCTGAAGCAGATCTCCAGGGCTAGGTGTGCAGCTCTCTTGGGCTCCTACCCACTCCCCACTCCATTCCTCTTTCTCTCAGCTGTGGGCTGGAGTGGGGGGAGGGCTTGGGTCCCATTCTATTGTGGCTCTGCCGTTTATACCTTTTCTATTTGGTCTTCTCCTCTTCCTCAGGCATAGGTGGTCTGTTCTTCAGTCTTCAGATCATTTTAAGGTTTAGTTATATTTGCTGTATTTTCTTCTCTTATGGGTTTTTGGGAGGAAGTTTCTGCCTTGCCTTCCTACTCCTCCATCTTTTTCTCTGCCCCCAACTTATTATTTTTTTATGCTGTCTCCCCTAAAGTTTTAATGAGATATAATTGACCTAAAATATTGCGTAAGTTTAAGGCATACAACATGATGATTTGGTACACGTATCTATTGGGAAATGATTAGGAAAACAAAGATAATTAACTCCATCACCTCCTGTAATTACCTTTTGGTATCTGTGTGATAAGAACATTTAATATTTACTCTCTTAACAACTTTCAAGTGGATAATATGGTATTATTAACTTTAGTCATCATGCTGCACATTGATTAGACCCCCACAGCTCATTTATCTTATATCTGGAAGTTTGTACCTTTTGAACAACATCGCCCTATATTTCCTAATCCCCACACAAGGTAACTACCATTCTATTCCTATTTCTATGAGTTTGGCTTCTTCTATATTCCATATGTAAGTGAATTCATACAGTGTTTGTCTTTTTCTGACTGACTTATTTCACTTAGGATAATACATACCCTTGAGGGGTCCATCTATGGTGTCACAAGTTGCTGGATTTTCTTCTTTCATACAGCTAAATAATATAATATAATATAATGTAATATAATATACTGTAAGTATATATTTGACACATTTTCTTTATCCACTCAACTGTCAATGGACGCTTAGATTGTTTCTATATCTTGGCTAGTTTGAATAATGCTGCAGTGAATATGGGAGCAAAGATAGCTCTTTTAGGTCTTGGTTTCTATTTCCTTTGACTATATGCCCAGCAGTCATTTTTCTGGATCATATGGCAATTGTATTTTCATTTTTTTGAGGAACTTCCATACTCTTTTCAGTAGTGGCTACATCAATTTGCATTCCCACTAGTGTCATTTGTTATTTTCTTTTGGATGGTAGCCATTCTGCCTGGTGTGAGGTGATAACTCATTGTGGTTTTGATTTTCATTTCCCTCATGATTAGTGATGTTGAACACTTTTTCATGTATCTATTCACCATAATATATGTCTTTCAAATTGGATTATTTGTTTTTTCACTATTGAGTTGTATGAGTTCCTTATATAGTGTGGATTTTAACCTCTTATCAGATAGTTTGCAAATATTTCCTTCCACTCCATAGGTTCCTTTTCCATTTTGTTGATTATTTCTTTTGCTGTCCAAAAGATTTAAGTCTGATGCAGTCCCATTTGTTTATTTTTGCTTTTGTTGCTTATACCTATTGTCATAGCCAAAAAATCATTGACAAGACCAATGTCAAGGAGATTTCCTATGTTTTCCTCTAGGACATTCATGGTTTAAATATTATATCAAGTCTTTAATACATTTCAAGGTAATTTTTGTGAGTAGTGTTAGATAAGTGCCTAATTTGATTCTTCTTCATGTGATCATCCACTTTTCCCAACACCATTTATTGAAGAGACGTTCCATTCCTCATTGAGTGTTCTTGGCTCCCTTGTGAAATATTAGTTGATCATGTATATGAAGGTTTATTTCTGTGTTCTCTATTTTGTTTCATTGGTCAATATGTCCATTTTTATGTCAGTGCCATTCTGTTTTGATTATTATAGCTTTGGAATATAGCTTAAAATTAGGAAGTATGATTCCTCCCTGGTTCCTTGCAAATTTTATGATTATTTTTTCTATGTCTGTGAAAAATGCAATTGCAATTTTCATAGGGATTGCATTGAATCTGTAGGTGACTTGGGGAAATATGGACGTTTTAACAATGCTACTTCTGATCCATGAGCATGGGATAGCTTTCCATTTATTTGTATCTTCTTCAGTTTCTTTCATTAATGTCTATTAGATTTCAGTGTCTAGTTTCACCTCCTTGGCTAAATCCATTCCTAAGTATTTATTGTTTTTGATGTTATTTAAATGAGATTTTCTTTATTTTTTCAAATATTTTATAGAGACAACAGATTTCAGTTTGTTGATTTTTTAATTTTCAACTTTACTGAATTAGTTCATTAGTTCTATCTTTTTTGATGTTTTTCATCAAAAATTGAATTGTAGTTGACATATTAGTTTCAGGTGTAAAACATAGTGATTTGACATTTGTATACATTATGAGATGCTCACCACAATAAATGTGGTTATCCTCTGTGACCAAAGTTATTACACCATTAATGACTATATGCTGGACTTTATGTCCCTGTGACATATTTATTTTTTCACTGGAAGCTGGTACATCTTAATCCCCTTTACCTGGTATACCCGTCCCCCCCACCCACCTCCCCTCTGGCAATCACCAGTTTTTTCTCTGTATTTATGATTTTGTTTCTGTTTTGTTCTGTTTTTTTTTTTAGATTCTACATATAGGTGAAATCATATGGTAACCATCTTTCTATTTGATATTTATGTAAGTTTAGCTTTTTTTAGATTCCATATATAAGTTAGTTCATACAGTATTTGTCTTTCTCTGTCTAATTTATTTCACTTCTAGGTCCATCCATATTGTCTCAAATGGCAAGATTTCATTCCATTTAATGGCTGGATAATATTCCATTGTTTATATATATACCACTTCTTTATCCATTCATCTATCAATGGACACTTGCATTGCTTCTATTTCTTGGCTATTGTAAATAATGCTACAGTGAACATAGAGGTGCATATATCTTTTTGAATTAGTGTTTTCATCTTCCATGGTAAATACCAAGAAGTGGAATTGTTGGATTCTGTGGTATTTTGTTGTAACTTTTTAAGGAAACTCCATAATGCTGTTCATAGTGCATGCAGGTTCTGTTTTCTTCATATCCTCACCACACTTGTTTTTTCTAATCTTTTTTGATGGTGTCCATTCTGATTAGTGTAAGGTGGTGTCTCATTGTGGTTTGATTTGCATCTCCCTGATGATTAGTGCTGTTCAGCGTCTTTCTTTGTGCCTGTTGTCCATCTGTATGTCTTACTCAGAAAAATGTCATTTTATGTCTTCTTACCATTATTAATTGTGGGTGGGCCTCCAATGGAGTCCTTGACATATTTGGGATGATCTGTGTCCTTTTGATATATTATATTTCAAGCTCTGTCTGCTGTTTTCCCAGCTGCTTACTGCTTCCTTAGTCATGCAGCTGACAACTCAGGAGTCTGAATAGGAGAGAGAGAAACAGGCCTTTTTAGAATCTTATCACACAACTGCAAAAGCCAGGTACTCACTCACATGCTCTTTCTTTCCCCAGTGGGACAAATCACAAGCCAACAATATCTGTTTTGTCACTGAGTTCTGCCATCTTGGGGAGGGGTGATGTGTGTAAAGTCAAATTGCTCCTATTACCCTATTTAAAGTGTCCAATTTTGAATGTCTTTGCTTCATTACTGTTCTGGAATTTCTCCATTGAACTCCCGGACTTCCATAAAGGCTCTCTCATCTGTGTGGTGTTGTCTAATTCAATATTCTGGGGTTCTTGGACTGCAGAGAAGAGGGGCTGGAGCCAGTTCATGAGCCCTTTCAGGGTTCACAGCTGGGATTGAAATTTGTTTGCCTATTACGCAACACATGGGTGGGTGAGACTCCTTCTGGGTCCCTTTGTGTGTGGTGCTATTGACAGAACCAAAGCCAGTCATTGCTATAGCCCAGTCTTCAGGAGGGCAGAGTTTTTTCCTCTTCTGTGGTCAGAAGCATAGTGAGTGACTCAGCCATCTGAGTGAGGGCCTGTCTTTTCAAAAAGGCTCTCCTGGTTCTTGGACGACATTGGGGTTTCACAGTTTTCTACCTGGATCCACAGCTCCCACAGAGGCACACTTTTCCGTGGATGAATGTCTAACTGTTTTTGCTGAGGGGAGACGTTGAGGAATACCTAAATTGGCGATTCTGCTGACATCTTTCATTCTGCTTACTTATTTTTGATGTCACTATGCTGAGACATCATGAAACATAGCATAGAAGTATGCATTCAAATATGCTATGACATGTCAAATTGTCCTATTGCATTGCAATATCCATAATCCCCTCCCAATTTTAGCCTCCTCCTGTAACCAGTGCAGCCAGGATATTCTCAGATGAATATCTTGTCACATCAACTTTCCTATCTAATGCCAAAATTTTTGTCCCAGAAAGTCTCATTCTATCTTCTGCTTGTGAATTCTTATCATTTGGTAATACTTACGATATCATTTGGTGATACTCATCAAATATCATGGCACCAACAGTGTCACTGTGGTCCTCTTTTAGGTGCAACACTAACAGATTAAACAATAGCAAATTTGTTTAGACTCAAAATATCAACAAAAGATAAAAGCTAAGTTTTCTAAGGGAAAGGAAATACAGATAAACATTGAAGGACATCCTTGAGTAAATTAGAGCATACGATAGCTGACATATGTTATGTTACCTAATTCAAGAGACTTTTCAGGAAAAAAAAAGCTGATAGAACAGTTTTAACTACAAATCCTGTAAGCATAGATAGAACTACAGCTGATCACTCAATTCTATATGTGGTCATCTTTGACATATTGAGGTTTTGGGTACTCCAAACAATGATTTCCACTGTGAGATATCAAATTACCTGATTGTCATTTACCAAGGCTGTTTGGATTGTAGTTATGCTCTTTAGGACTGGAATATCACCTGCCTGGCTTGTATTAAGTCTTTATGCTATGAAAAAAAAACTCCTATGAAATTACATACACTCTAATAAACTAAGTACATAATTTTATATTATTAAATATAAGAAATTTCTTATATTAAATATAAGAAATTACATACAATGTAATAAACTAAGTATTACATAAACTAAGATGTAATATTTAATTTGTATGTCCTTATGTAGTGTGCTTTGAAATAAATACCTTTTTTGTTTATGCTTTTTCTAACAACCACCACCAATTAATATAAGCACAATTTAGAAAAGCATTTTAGTAAAATGTTATTGAAGAAGAAAGCTATCTTTTACCATTTGACCATGCTAATATGTGACCTTAGGTTTACTTAATATTCTTTCTAGACTCCAAAATAATTGAAGAATTGCTTCAAGTGAGGTTTTGTTTCTCTTTTTTAGTTACAAAGGGCACTTTGATCCCTGAATCAGAAATATTTCCAGTTTAAGTAAAATATTTTTCTTGGGTTTAACAACATAAATATCTAACAAGCATGTGTATATTAAAACATATTCAAATTTTAATATTAATTCCATATTGAGAGCTTCTGTCCTTTACAGACAGAATTCATATAATCATTTGAAAGGCTTACTCTTTATTAAGAAGAGCAAATAGAAAATATTCCAATTTTATTCTATAAGAAGATATGGAGAAATTATAACCCTATTTTTTGTAATAATGGCACACTTTTCAATTTAATATGCCATTCAGCACATCTCAGTGCCCCATATAATGTTTCATATAATTCAGACTTTTAATAAATATTTTTATATCAATAAATGAGAGGTCCAAACATGTTTTGAGTATCCAATGTTTCCAATACAGTTTTTCTAAAGTATACTCAGGAGTTAATTATTCCAGGGGTTTTAATATCTACTATACAAAAAGTACTTTGTGGTCAACATAATGTAGAACATATTTACTAAAACACAGCAAAATGGGCTTCTTTTATTGTAGAATTTTTACCAGAACATAAAATATTCCAATATAGATTTTAATCTCTTATAGAGAAGCTAAATTATGTTTCTCAAACTAATTTTCAAAAAATAAGCCCTTTTACATATGACTAAGTAATGTGACTAGGGTCCCACAGGATATACTTTGGAAAACACCAGTTTATTATATAAATAATATGCTCTGCTAGTCCCCCTTGGCTGTGCACATACACAAAATATATACCAGATGAAAGTCTTGTCTGTGGGCTTGGAGATGATACACTTATAATGGAGACCAATGACTAATGAGAATGGAGTCATTTGATCTTTTAGGGCAGCTGTTTGTAAGTAAAGTTAGATATGTAACTAAGACAAGGTTTCTACTTTTCAAAGCCTTGCTAATCATGTGGTTTTATTTGATTTTAGACTGGTGATCTGTAAATCTTGAATATAGAGAATAATGGTGTTTGGGTTCTATACAAAACATAATTTCATTATTCATTTTTCAGCCACCCATGTACTGGGCCTAGATAATTTGTCTTGCTTCCTTATTATCTTTGACCAAATTTGATTTTACATTTGCCCATGGAATTTATTTATCAAATATACCTTTCTATACATTGTTTTACCCTGTTGCATCTGATCATATTCTATTACTCTGTTTTTATTTCAAAGACTAGATATTGGATCTTTGTCAAAGCTCTCGACTGCTAAATCTAAATTCACCTCTTGTAGTAGTATTTCATTTATAATTTAACTCATTGATAATATATTGTTATCATGTATTTCTTATAGCACCAAGACAAATGAAAGAAAATAAATATAAGAAGCATATCTCATCTATAATTGCCCAATGTCCATGCTATTGCCAATTTCAGTATATTCAAGGTTAAGTTACTTAATTAGTAATTTGGAGACAAGATAGATGCTCAAGTGAAAGACTACCTAGTAAATTAAATTTTTAAGATTCAGTAATATTTACCTTACCAACAGTTAAAACACTTTTATATGTTGATAGTCATAGACCTAGTAAGTTTTCTAGAAAATTAGGATATAAATGCATTTTTATCATAAAAATACTCATTTTATCATAAATAAAGAAAATACAGAACAGATGCTTCTGAAATGACACTATAAACAATTTCATGATCACTTTCCCCAGAAAAACAACCATAATTTGTTTATATTGCCATTTAAGAAACAAAACAACCATTTAAAATCTCTGGAAATTGTCCTAAGGAGATACAGAAAATAGAGAAACATTTATTCAACAAAATATACTAAATCCCCAACATTGTACCCTCTAGGGAATGACATCAAAGAATGTACATAGAAGGGGTAATAGGCCTCATGAAATATGTGAGGCAGGCTGTCACACAAATAAACAAGTAAATAACAGCGAGCCCTCAGGAGAAGGGATATCTAAAGTTGCTACATAGTCTAAAACATCCAGTTTTTGACAAAAAAAATTGAAACAGAAAAGTGTGATGCATACCCAAGAAAAAAAAATAGGCAATAAATTTGCCTTAGAGAAGGACCAGATGTCAGACTTAGAGTACAAAGATTTCAAAGAAGGTAATATAAATAGGTGCAAAGAACTAAAGGAAATCAGGCCTAAAGAAGTAAAGGAAGGTATAATGACAAAGTTTCATCAAATAGAGAATATTAATAAAAAGAAAATATAAAAAATGCCAAATGAAAATCCTGTAATTGAAAATTACAATATCTAAAATGAAACACTCACTAAATAACATCTTTGTTCCAGGGGCTGTAGGAGGCACACCGAAAACAAAGGTAAAAGGCACACCATTCTTGTTCTGGTAGAACAGACACATTGACAAGAATTATAATGCAGCTTAATAAATTCTAAAAGATACATAGAGATACTTAGACGTTACAAGAGCAAAGTGGCTGAAATACTTCTGGAAGAATAGAGGAGTGTTTTAAGAAATGGCATTTGTATTGGTTGAAAAGGATCCTAAGTATTATAAGAAAAGAAGATATTTAGTGCAAAGGAAATATGCCTATGAGACAGAATGATGTATAAATATATTAGCATATAGATGCAGACAATAGGGCAGAAAGATTATCTGGGCCAAAACTGTGAAGGAAGTATACCACAGATTTTGAATTTCCAGCAGTTTCTCACAACCAGAAATCAGTTTAGGATTTCAGACAGGGACTTGGCCTGCTGAGATTTTCATTTTGGAAAAATACAGTGTGAAGTGTAGATAAGGACTGGTGAGAAGGTAAAGCAGGAAAGTGAGTCAGGATATCACTGTGACTTTGCAAAGACTGAGCACTGGTTCAGTGGCGGATGAAATGGAGAATAGGAATAGTTTAAAATAATGTTTATAGATAAAACCAATATGCTTATTTGACTCCAAAAAGAATGAAAGAAAGAATTGATTATGATTTCAAGTTTCTGGTCTATTATGTGGTTGGTAATACAGAAAGAGGGCAGGGTTGAAGTGGTAAGAAGGGAAAAAAAAAGCAGTGAGTTCATTTTGGGACAAAATAAATTTGAGATCTGGGACCCTGAGGTGGAACTTTCCAGTGTGCAACTGGTACTTTGGTCAGGATCTCCTGGAACCAGATTAGAAGGCAACTTGAAGTTCATTTATATTATATTATAGCTTAATTAACTGTAATCAGTGACTTCTGTATTTCCATTCATTTAGCCAACCTGTTACCTCAACTAATCTGAAAAGTCTGGAATAAGATAAATTAATTGAAGTATAACCTGCTGCCCAGAGCAATTGAAGACATTTGCAAGAATATATTAAAATTTCTTAAGAATATGAATTATGGAAAGTAATAACTAATGAAAATTTGTCATTTCCTTCTCAGCCAAAAAAAAATCAGAGGAAAGGAAGAATTGCTTAATCTAATGAATATTACAATTTTGATTGTCATATGCCATGAAAGAAAATTAATTTGGGATACTCTCTGAATGTGGCTTGACTTTTACTCGAATAACTTTTGTATTGCTGCAATTTAAGTGTTCTTATTTCCTTAAACTTCATGTAAATTGAATTTACATTAGAAAATTCTCACAAATTTAATGTTGTTATATGAGAGTTTTATGAATAAAACTACTATTCAGTCTTTTCTGTCAAAACCCACTTTTTAAAGATTAATTGAATTTGAAAAATTTCCATGATAATGACACAAGATTCTCCATTAAAGAAAACAAAGTGAATTTAGGATGGAACTATTTTCAAATATATGGCAGAAATACATTATTCATTCGTTCAACAAATTTGTGGAATGCTTAGCTCAAGTTGGGCTCTGTTCTGCCAAGTGTTATAGGAGAGAAAGGAGTTGCTCTGTTCTCATAGAGCTTGCTTTCTATTGGAAGAGATAGACAACATAATATTAAATAAATAAAATATATATTAGTTATTAACACTAATGAAAAGCAGGAAAGAGATTTAGAATGGTTTAGAGAGAAGAGGACTGTCTTTTAATCCTGGTGGAGAAATTTAAAAAATAATAACCTCTAGATTAATTAGCCTAACTATATAGTAGTACTTTCAAAATGATTGCACTAAATAAATGCAAAATGGAAACACTGAAGTGTAAAATTTCATTACCCAAGAAATTTTATTATAAAATAAGAAAATAGAAAAATAAACACTTTAACACAAGAAAAAGTAGATGAGATTTAAAGATACCTATGGGAATTTGAATTTGTAAATGTTTATAGTTGATTTGGGGGATTAAAATATAGTGGGCTGTTGATAAAACATATGTATAAATAGGGACTTCATAATGACTGTAAAGGTGAATTATGCAGGTATAGATGGAATAAAAAGGGTCGTAAGATTCTCAACCAAGTTTTAACTTGATAATTAAATATTTTTATGGTTTTTTCCTCTCAAAATGCTAGGAAATGCCAGGCTGTAATCATAAAAGAAAAACAAAACCTTTTTTCTTGCCTCACATTGAAAATGACTATTCTCTACTTTCTTTTTATAAACTTTTGAATATTTAGATAGAGTAATCTTGGAGGAGTTCAGGTAGTGTAATTTCCTTTAAATTGTACTTTTATGGAAGCACGTCAGTATTGTACACAGCCATTCTCAGCTTCTGTAGTTCTGACTTTTGGCTTTGAATGGTCATATTAGCTCTTCCATCTAGCTCTTTTAATAGAAAACTAATCTAAGATTTTTGCTTTGCAATTGATGGAAACTAGCTCTTCCTTGTCTTTCTTTCATGTCCTAAATCCTAAAATAAGAAATTTTCCAATATTCTTTCCTTGATTTCCTTCTCCTTTTACTATTTCTATTCCCTTTGTCTCTGTCTCTCCTGTCCTCCCCTCCTCTATTTTTCTGTCTCCAATCTTATTTATTCTGATGACTTTAATAATATTTTATAGATACTAAGCGCATGCACATAGATAATAGATTATCCTAAATACAATCCTGTATATCCTTATAAGAGATGAACAGAGGTATATTCACTAGCATGGAAGAGAAGGTGATGTGAAGATGGAACAGACAGAGAGGATACGGCCACAAGCCAAGGAATGTCAACAGACAGTGGAGGCTGGGAGAGTCTAGGAAGAGGTTCTCCCGTACAGCCCACGGAGCACGTGCGGCCTTCCTACATCTTGATTTCAGACTTCTGGCCTCCAGGACTCAGAGAGAAGGGATTTCTGTTGCTTTAAGCCACCAACTCTAATCCATTATCACATCGGTTATTCTAACCTCCTCCCCCTCCACTAAGAAACCTAGCTCCTAGCATCTGCCAGTAATTGTTCAATTCCAGTGGACTTATATAACAATATCAAATTGATAACCTGTACCACTGTTGTAAGCAACTTTATCAACCAGAACGCAGTTCTTCCGTCTGATTTTCTTTTACTTTGGTCTTGTAGACTCTATTTACCAAAGTGACTTAGGTCAGCACTTTCTCCGCAGTTCTCTTCACTGAGGTTGTTTGTGTATTTGTAACACATTTAGATTCTCCTGTCACAGAGTGCATTTCTTCCTGGAACCCCCTAACCTTTTAAATGATCTGCTAAAATTTGCACAAAGTTCATTCTTTGTAGTGTAAAATTTTGTGGTTTTTAAAATACATATAATGTCAAATATACATTAGAGTATCACTCAGAATAGTGTCACTATTCTGTCCCCAAAGTCCCTTATCCTTTGCCATTTTAACCCTAAATGAGTAACAACTAAGTTTTTACAGTCTCTATAATTTTGCCTTTTCTATAAATGTTACATAATCAAATATATGGCCTTTTCAGACTGGCTTCTTTCACTTGGTAATATGCATTTTAATTTACCCATGTCTTTTTGTGGATTGATAGCTCATTTCTTTTTGTTGATACATAATATTCCACTTATGGATATGCCACAGTTTTTCCATTTACTTACTGAAGGACATCTTCCTTGTTTTCAGTTTCTATCACTTATGGGCAAAGGTTCTGTTAACATTCGCATGCAGGTATTCATGTGGCCATATGTTTTCAGATCAGTTGAGTAAATATCTAGGACCTTACCTGCTGGCTTTTTATGGTAAGAATATATTTTAGTTTTAAAGTGGCTGTCAAACTGTCCTCCAAAGTGGCTGTACCACTTTGTTTTCCCATCAGTAGTGAGTTCCTGCTACTCCACATCCTCTCTAGTATTTGGTGTTTGGTTTAGCAATTGTAATAGGTGTGCACTGGTATCTCACTGTTGCTGTATTTTCTAATTTCCTAATGATAAATGATGTTGAACATCTTTCTTCATGTTTATATACCGTCTGTATATCTTACTTGGTGATGTGTCTGTTCAGATATTTTGCCCATTTTTAATTGTACTGTTTGTTTTCTTTCTGTTGTAAGGTTCTTTGCATATTTTGGATAGAAGTCCTCTATTGTTATGTCTTTTGCAAATACATCCTTGAGTCTGTAGCTTTTCTTTTCATTCACTTAACAGTGTCTTTCATGGCATGGAAGTTTTAAATTTTAGTGAAGTCCAATTTATCGATGTTTTCTTTTATATATCATGTTTTTGGTGTTGTATCTAAGAACTCATTGCTAAAACAAAGAGCATGCTCTTGTAAAAAATTAATTCCCTGAGTTTTTAAAATGATATTTTAATTTAATCCTTCTACCTAATATTAAATTGAAGAACTGATTGGAATATATTTTTGCTGCCAATTCAAACTGAAAGGAATGAAGGGGGACTCATTGCCTAGGGTTCACTCTGCTCCTTCAGTTAGTACCTGTGAAAGCTTAGTCAAATTAGTTTGCCTCTTTGTGCCTCAACTTCCTTATTTATAACATATTGATGACAGCACCTACCTCACAACTGTCATAACTTAAGACATAAATTAATATGGAAAAAAATCTTATAACAATGAAGGCAACAGTAGTATTCAATAAATGTGAGATGTTATTTTAACTATTAGTAGTTGTACTAACACTATGAGTATCAGTGTTTGTCGTCTATTATTAGCTTTTCCCTCCACTTAGGGCTTGGTGAAACTGAATTAAGAATCTTAATGGTTATGGGTCAGGTTCCTATAACAAGTTTAATTATTCTGACAAGATCTGCCTTGCTTTTTTTTCAGGGACTTAGTGTTTCCTTTGGAGTGAGAGTGGTATTTTTCCTCAGTCTGGTCATATCTGCAGCATGAAGCACTAATTCCTCAGTTCCTGTTATTTTGATAGCATTCTTCCTTAGCTTCCAGTGCTGAGATTTTCCCCAATTTTAGCTGAAATTCAAGAGGAAATTCATTTATTTTGAGCTGTTACTCAGAAGTCAGTTAAATGCATTCAAAAATCAGTTTTAACTCTTCTGGTCAGTAGAATGATAGATAATAACAGTAGTAAAGGAAGTGAATACTCTTTGCATATTATACCAATGATGAGTTAATGACTCTCAGTTCTCACTTTTGTCTTTCTATTATTATTTTTTTAATAAGTTTATTTTGATATCATTAATCTACAATTAAATGAGTAATATTATGGTGATTACACTATCCCCTTCATCAGGTTCCCCCCACCCCCAACCCCATTGCAGTCACTGTCCATCAGCGTAGTGAGATGCCATAGAGTCACTACTTGTCCTCTCTGGGTTGTACAGCCCTCCCCGTGCCCCCCCAACATTACATCTGCTAATCGTAATATCCCTTCTTCCCCCTTGCCCCTCCCTTCCCACCCATCCTCCCCAGTCCCTTTCCCTTTGGTAACTATTAGTCCATTCTTGGGTTCTGTGAGTCTCCTGCTGTTTTGTTCCTTCAGTATTTTTTTCCTTAGTTCTTATACTCCACATATGAGTGAAATCATTTGATACTTGTCTTTTTCAGCTTGGCTTATTTCACTGAGCATAATACCCTCTAGCTCCATCCATGTTGTTGCAAATGGTAGGGTTTGTTTTATTCTTATGGCTGAAACTATAAAACTCTTAGAAAAAAATATAGGCAAAAAGCTCTTGGACATAAACATGAGTGACTTCTTCATGAACATATCTCCCCGAGCAAGGGAAACAAAAGCAAAAATGAACAAGTGGGACTATATCAAGCTGAAAAGCTTCTGTACAGCAAAGGACACCATCAGTAGAACAAAAAGACACCCTACAGTATGGGAGAATATATTCATAAATGACGTATCCGATAAGGGGTTGACATCCAAAATATATAAAGAACTCACGCACCTCAACAAACAAAAAGCAAATAATCCAATTAAGAAATGGGCAGAGGGCATGAATAGACACTTCTCCAAAGAAGAAATTCAGATGGCCAACAGGCACATCAAAAGATGCTCCACATCACTAGTCATCAGAGAAATGCAGATTAAAACCACAATGAGATATCTTTCTATTATTTTTATATATATATTTAGACATTTTTATTACATTTATCCATTTATTGCCCATTAATAACTGTTTTATATCTACTTTACTATTTGGGGAATGTGGAGAGAATATAGCTTGGGGATCACTGATGGATCACCCCTTCAAGACATCTCATTGAGCATCTCTACATCCAGGCACACTGTTAGGCACATTGGTGAACCAAAGGATTTGCTCCTTGACTCCATAAAGTTGGTTTTCTAGTAAAGAAAGTGGGTATTAAGCAGAAACATATAAATGTATACTTACAAATTAGTGTTGTGAAGAAAACAAAATGATAATAATAAAGAATAATATAAAGTTTAGGTGAGGGCTCCTGCTCGTAGGGGTACTGAGGGAAGAGTCTCATTACAGGTTATCTACTTGGTCACTCCTTATGCTAAAGATGAACAATGGTCTTTTGTCAGTCTCGTATATTTAGCTGAATGTAAAGTAATATAAGAAGTATGCACTGTTGAACTGATAACTAAACCCTAAATGCTCATTATTAAAAATGCTGAGAGAATAACCAAAGACAAAAGGAGTTAACTCCTGTGCTCCAAAAGGTAATAATCTTGGTACATTCTCCACTAGTCATCTTCTAGGATAAAGTTAGACAGGATTTTGGCGTGAAGAGCCCTTATGTTGTTCTCGAGTCTCATGTCTCACAGGTGAACTCGATCCTGATCTCTGCATAATACTTTAGAGTGGGACAGTATCAGGTTCTCAGCTGTGTCGTTGTCTAGGGAAGCTTCTTTTACTTCAGTCCTCTTCCTATCTCCATTTTCATGGTTTAATTAATACCTCAGGAAAAATTACTAAGAATCTCAAATAGAAACATGTTTCATGTAATATGAGCTTAACCTCTCCTGACTCCTGAAAGACAAGTCTTCAGATTAATATTTCCTCTTCCAGGTATTGGAACAAAACTGGCTCTTTATTTTTGTGTGAAAGGGTTTTAATTGCATGATACAGAGTATATAATTTCATGACAGTGCTCAAGTGAGTAATGTAATTAAAAAGTTCAACTCTTTTCTTATATAAAGCATTTGGTGGAATAACATGGAAAGTGAATGATGTGGATATTGTTATTCAAACTCAAAAGAATATATAGAAAGCTCTACATAAATTTGGTATTGCATGGTTTCTTGACTCATGTCTTTACATTCTTTTATGGTTATGCCCAGGGATACAGTAATACTGCACTACTTTTGGATTTCAGTCTTTGCACATAAGTTCACTCTTGCTGAAATTGTTCTTTTTTCTTAACAAGCAATTATTTTTGCATGGACTATAGATTTAGCAGACCCAGATTTATAACCAAAATGTGAAGTGGACTTGGCGATTTACATAAATTATCTGTGACACAGATTCTTTGTAATGTATAAATACCAGTGTCTAATTTATAACAGTAACGTGAGATCAGCAATCATCTGCTAAATGTCTTGTACATAATAATCAATAAACAGTAGCTATTAATATTTACTATAGTGAAACTTTAATACTTAGTTCTAATATTTACAGGAGTGAAAACATCACATATTTTAGAGACTGACACATTTGATTTCAAATTTCAGCTGTTTCCTAAAGTGTCTTGATTTACTCATCGTTTGAAAATGTGTGTAATTATATTTGTTTCATAGATTTATAGTGAGGATTAAAAGAGGAATGAATATGAAGTCACTAGCCTGTCTTTAGGAACATCATAAGACCTCAATTAATTAAAGCTTTAATAAGTAAAAATTATTAGTATTAATAGAAACAATATTAGCAATGTTGCTACTACTAATAAATATTGTTCAATTATTTTAAAATTGCACCTTTCTCACACCTAGAACATTAGTTGATTCAGGCAGAATTGTCTTCATATAGGCAAAGCTGTATCATAGTATTAGAGCACATAGTATCAGTATGATATTTGGCCAAGTAGTCCAGGATCACAAATCTACTAAATCATTCATCCCCCTTCAAGTCAGAGAAAAGTATCTACATGAAATGATGCTGGCTAAGAGTATGTTGTTACTTACAGAGACTTTGGCCAAAAATAATTTCTAGAACTTTAATAAACAAGGGTATACTATAGCAAGAAGTAATCTAATTGGCAGAAATGTATTACATGCTGAAAAATAATACAAAAATAATTCCAGATAAGTATTTGAGATATGCCTCCAAAGACTGCCACAACGTTACGCATTTTTACCTGCTGTGGGAAGCAATCAGTAACAGAAGAAGGAAACACTCTCCACTGCCTCCCAGACTGGAACTAGACAGATCTTTCTGTGGAGCCATGAAGATAAGTATGGAAGGGCCTTCCTAATAACTACATATCAGAAGACATCAACCTTCACTGACTCCACCTGTAATTACTTGTCACTACTGTGGCTGCACATTAGAGTCCCCTGGAGACATAGAGAATACACACACACACATACATACACACACACACACACAGAGTATATTTTCTGATACCCTAGCTCTACCACAAAACAAATCTATCTGTATCTCTGTTCATGCTCTGGACTATTTAAAATACTCCCTCTGTGACTAATGTCAGAGTGGGGAATCAGCTTACTCTCCTTTTCACAAGCAAAACTCCCTGTTCTGTTATAAAGAATATATTCTCTTTGACTAATCAGAGAATCACAGTAGTATTTTTATTTTCTTTCAGTGAAGTATGGAGTAGATCTGAGGGGAAAAAATATTTTGACTCTTCCTCAACAGTACTTTACAGGTATAAATAAATGTTCATTAAATTGGTAATTTTAAAAAGTGGATCAAATGTAAATATATAAGAAGGGAGAAAGGGTATGCAAGCATTTGAATTAGAGTTGCCTTATTAGTGAATAATGTCAAAGTGATGTCATAGAGAGCATGTGCTATAAGAAATCTTTTATTAGCTTTTGTTAGGCTGAGCCAAATATGCAACTATGAGAATACAGGATAATCAGAAATACATGAATAGGAAAAGCTTGTAAAGGAGACCAATAACTGAAAAGACTTAACAAGTAGAAATGGTATAAGTTTCAAAATCACTGAAATGGACAATCTCAGCTTGAAAATATCTTCTTGGTCCCTCATTGGAGGGTTCATTTTGAACATTGCTATACAAACCCTTCATTTTAATTTAAAATTCTAGGAGTTAGATAGCATTTCTTTTTCTTTTTCTTTTTGAATTCCAATACACAGTGATGAGCATAGCCTCTGCTATATAGAATTTAATTATTTTCTTGAGCAAATGGTCAAAACTTACATGTTTTTGAGGAGCCAGGGCTTAAAGAGAGAAGTCATTAGCACCAGATGTTTAGGGCTCAGATTATTGAAGTTTGATTAAAAAACATCCACAGTGCATCATTTTCCCTACTATATTGCACTAAATGAACATTGCTCCACCTTCTCCGGCACCATAGAAACTACTCAACAGTCCTTAGCAATACTGGCTGGTCATCCTTCTTGTTCCTCAAAAGTGCATATTGTCCCTTTTAGCTGAGTTTTATGAAAGACAGATTGCATTGGATGGAGTGAAACAGTCCAGGAAGTCTTTATTCAAGAGTACTGGAATAAGGGCTGGAGGCTGAACTCAACTTCACTGAAACAAAAGGCAGGACCTATGTCCAGGAGCTCGCTGCCTCTGTTTTCCTTTAAGACTTTTATGGTTTCGGTTCTTACATTCATGTCTTTGATCCATTCTGAGTCATTTTTTGTATATGGAGAAAAATAAAATAGTGGCCCGGTTTCATTCTTATTGTAGCTGTCAGGTCTTTCCAGCACATTTGTTGAAGAGACTGTCCTTTCTCTTCAGTTGTATGTTCTTGCCTTTTTGTCATAAATTAATTGACATAAACTCATGCGTTTATTTATTGGGTATCCATTCCATTCCATTGATTTATGTATCTGTTTTCATGCCAATATCATACTGCTTGATTACTATGCCTTTGTAGCATAGTTTGAAATCAGGGCGTATGATACCTATGGGTTTGTTCTTGTTTCTCAGATTGTTTTGGCTATCCAGGGTCTTTTGTGGTTCCATATAAATTTTAGAATTGTTTTTTCTAGTTCTGTGAAAAACGTCATTGGGATTTTGATAGGGATTGCATTGAATCTGTAGATTACTCTGGGTAGTATGGAATTTTAAGAAAATAAATTCTAATCCATGAGCATGGAATATTTTTCCATTTACTTCTTACTCAATTTCTCTCATGAATGTCTTATAGTTAACAGCATATAGGTCTTTCACCTCTTTGACTATTTCTTCTCTGATCTTTATTATGTCCTTCCTTCTACTGACTTTGGGCCTCATTTGTTCTTCTTTTTCCAGTTTCATTAATTGTGAATTTAGACTGCTCATTTGGGATTGTCTTCCTTCTTTTAGATAGGCCTGAATTGCTATATACTTTCCTCTTAGAACTGCCTTCACTGCATCCCACAGAAATTGGAGCATTGGGCTGTTGTTTTCAGTTGTCCCTGTATATTGCTTCATCTCTGTTTTCATTTGGGCATTGATCCATTTATTATTTAGGAGCATGTTGTTAAGCCTCCAGGTGATTGTGGGCCTTTTTGTTTTCTTTGCACAATTTATTTCCAGTTTTATACCTTTGTGATCTGAGAAGTTGGTTGGCACACATTTTGCCAACATTTCGTTGAGGATTTCTGCATCTGTGTTCATCAGTGGTATTGGCTTGTTATTTTCTGTGTTTTCCTTGCCTGGTTTTGGTATCAGGATAATGCTGGCCTGATAAAGTTAGTTTGGAAGCTTTTGCTCCTTTTCACTTCTTTCAGAATTATTTGAGTATAAGTATTACATCTCCTTTGATTGTTTGGTAGAATTCCCCAGTGAAGCCATCTGGTCTTGAACTTCTGTTTGCTGGGAAGTTTTTGGTTACTGATTCAGTCTTCTTATTAGTAATCAGTTTATTCAGATTTTCTATTTCTTCATGATTCATGCTTAGGCGGTTGTAAATTTCTAAGACTTTATTTGTTTTGGAATGCCCATATTTTTGTTATATAATTGTTCAGTAATCTCTTATGGTCCTTTATATTTCTGTGGTATGAGCTGTAACTTCTCTTTTGTTTATGATTTTATTACAGCCTCTCTCATTTCTTGGTGAGTCTAACTGTAAACTTTGTTTATCTTTCAAAAACCCAACATTTACTTTCATTAATCTTTGCTGTTGTCTTTTTTTGTCCCCATTTACTTCCACTCTGATTTTTATTATTTACTTCCTTTTACTGACTTTGGGCTTTCTTTGTTCTTTTCCTTGCTCCTTTCAGTGTAAATTTATATTGTTTATTTAAGATTTCCCTTTTCTCCTGAGGGCTGTATTGCTATGTACTTCCCTCTTAGAATTGCTTTTGCTGCATCTCAAAGATTTTGGTATGTACATTCTCTGTTTCCATTTGTCTCTAGGTATTTTTAATTTCTACTTTGATTTCTCATATGACCTAATAGTTTAGATGTACAGTAACAAATTATTTAATATCCACATATTTGTAGTTTTTCTAGTTTTCTTATTGTAATTGATTTTTAGTTCCATAGCATTGTGGTCAGAAAAGATGCTTGATATGTTTTCAATATTACTGAATTTATTGAGACTTGTTTTGTGATCTAACATGTGGTCTGTCTTGGAGAATATTCCATGTGCACGTGAATATGTGTATTATGGCTGTTTTTTGACTATTTTTGTAGTTCTTCTTTTCCTTTCTCCTTCTCTTTCTCTCTTCCCTTGTGTTTTTGATGCTTTTCTTTAGTGTTATATTTAGATTGCTTTCTCATTTTCTTTTGTATATTTACTGTAAGTTTTTGCTTTTTGCTTACCTTGAGACTCCCATACATTATCCTCTGTATATAACTTGTTTTGATAGCAAATTAAATTTGTACACATTTCAAAACTCTACATTTTTACTCCCCACAACATTTTGTTTTCGATGTCACTTTTTACATCATTTTATTTCATGTATCCCTTAACTAATAATTATAGTTTTAGTAAATTTTACTACTGTGTCTATTAACCTTCTTAGTAGCATTATAAGTGACTAATCTACTACCTTTACTATATATTCACCTTTTCCAGTGAGATTTTTACTTGTGTATACTTTCTTGTTATTAATTAGTACCATTTATTTTCAACTAAAAGAAGTCCCTTTAATATTTCTTGTAAGTCCAGTTTAGTAGTGATGAATTCCTTTGGCTTTTGCCTATCTGGCAGGCTCTCTATCTCTTCTTCCAATCTGGATGAAAACTTTGCCAGGCAGAGTATTTTTGGTTGGAAGTCATTTATTTATTTTTCTGTTCCAGCATTTTGGTTATGTCATGCGATTCCATTCTGGCTTACTAAGCTTCTGATGATAGCCTTATGGGGTTTCCCTTAGATTTAACAACTGTTTTTCTGTTGCTCTTTTCTTATGATTCCCCTTTAGCTTTAATTTTTGATATTTTAATTACAATGTGTCTTACGGTGAGTCTACGTGATTCATCTTATTTGGAACTCTGGGCTTCTTGGACCCAGATGTCTGTTTCCAGCCCTAGGGGAACTTCCTTTTCAGGTTAGGGAAGTTTTCAGCCATTATTTCTTCAAATAAGTTTTCTGCCCTCTTTTCTTTCTCTTCTTCTGGAACACCTATCATGTGAATGTTATTCTCTTTGATGTTGTTTCAGAGGTCCCTTAAATTATTATGATTTTTTATTTTAGTGTTTTTTCCTTTTATTCTCTGTCTGGGTGAGTTCTAGTTATTGCTTTATCTTCCAGAATACTGATCTATTCTTTTACTTCATCCAGGCTGGCTGGTGAGCCCCTCTAATGTATATTTTTTCAGTTCAGTTATTGTATTCTTCAGTTCTGTGACTTCTGTTTGGTACCTCTTAGGTTTTTTTTTTTTTATCTTTTTAAGTTCTCACTGTGTTCAACCATTCTTTTCTTCAGCTTGGTGAGCATCTTTATGACTATTTGAATTCTTTATTAAATATATTACTTATCTCCATATCATTTTTTTCTGAGGTTTCGTTTTGTTCTATAGTATGGAGCATATTTCTCCATTTCCTGACTTTTCTTGACCCTCTCATTTGTTTCAGTGTATTAGGTGAAACAGCTACCTCTCTCAGTCTTGAAGGATTGTCATTGTGGAGGTGCCGAACCTTATCATTCACCTTTCTCTTGGTTGTCTCTCAAACATTTGTGATCTTTAACCACCCCTTGATTTATTCTTGACATGCCCCCAACGTTGAAGGTGTGCCAAAATGTGTCAGTGATCCAAGAAGAACAGTCTCATTTGGCATGTAATTTTGGGATGATTCGAAGCCAGACTTCAGGCAGCAGCTTTTAAAGTAAGACAATACATAGTCATGTGGGGCTGCAGTCATAATGCCTGCTGGCCTCTAGGGAGCAGAGTGTTGCTGCTCTGCATGCGTGCAGACTGTAGGGAGTGGGAGAACTCTGCCCCGGACAGAGAGTGGGGGAGCTGTAACTGCTCACTCTCCCCCCTCAGTAAGTGCCCCAACCACTCACCAGCCTCCACTCCAGCAAGGTGGTCAGCGGGTGCAGTATCTAAGCTCAGCCACACGTCTGTGCTAGCAGGTATGTGCAAAGTGCGCGGTGGCGTCCGCCTCCCTCTCGGGGGAGCATGTCAGCTGTCCCGCTTCCACCCCCAGCATACGCGCTCAGATCAGCAAATGGATCTCCTTCACTTATAAGCTAGGTGATTTTCAAACTGCTGTTTTTTCACTTGGTCTCAAGCAAGTAAAGCTGCACACAAGCCCTCCAAGAGGGGAATTCAGTCCCTACAGCACTTTGGGATCCCTGCATGTCAACCCTGTTTGTTTTCCAAGCCAGATGTTCCGGAGTCTTGTTGTCTTGGTGCAGACCTCGGACACTGGGCTACCCGTGCGAGGTGCCAACCCCTTGGTCCTCCAGAAGTGTCTGTCTGGTGAGATCCCTTCCTTATTGTGTGTTGCCTCCCATGGGTAGGGTTTTTTGAGAGGCACTGTCTTTGCCTCTCCTACCCACCTCCATGTGGCCCTTGTATCCTTTGTTGCGCAGAAAAGTTCATTTAGTTTTCAGATTTTTTTTCAAAAAGAAATGATCTATGTGTAGGTGTAGTTTGGGCGTTATCTACGGGAGGAAATGATTCAGAATCTTCCTCTACTGCCGTGTTAGACCCCTCTGGCAGGATTTTAAAGCTGGAGTGAGGTACTGGAAAAGTACTAGAGGTGGGAGTACTAGTATTAGGTGGGAGGTGGTCAGTATTATTAGGCTATCTGTTTGTTAATTATCATCTCTTATCTAAGTAAGGCTCCGACCCTCCCACATATACTGGGAGATAAGGGTACTATCTCCTCTGTTGATTACATTTCAAAAAGATGGCTGCTAGATCCTTGAGAAAGATATTCCTAGTTTGTACGATTGGCTAGAGGCTGAGAGAAGATTTACATGTCAAAAGGGTAGAAAAAGAATATGCAATTATATTTTCTAAAGTAAATGCTCTAAATAAAGAAAGGGTCTAGAATCATGAAGAAGCCTGTCTAAAGTTTAATCAAGCTGAGGGAAATGTGAAGGCCATTTTGGTAGTCTTACTTTTTATCTTCTTCAGATACATTTTTCCCTACTTGTTAGGTAGTTAAAGCCTACTCATTTTTCAGGTTTCAGCTTTGTTATGCACTTTTTCCAAGTTTCACTCCCTGATCTCCAAATCTAGGTTAGGCCCCTACTTAGACACTCAAATAATATTTTCCCATTTGTTGGGTAGCTCTCATACTTAACAATTGTTGAGTTGCTTTCATTATTAGATTACAAAGTTCATGAAAGAAAAATTATGTCTTCCTTACTTTCTGTGTAGCCTATGGGCCTAGGAAATTACCTAGTATATTATAGCCATTCAATGAAGCAATAGATAAATGTATGCAAGAATGTATTCCCTGATTCTGGCACCAGAAACCTAATAGCTAGAGTAATTGTAGATTCATTTTTGCCTGGTTTATGCTTGGTGTCCTAGGCCGTTTGTAAGAGGTTAACATCTGTCCTACTTCCTTTCGTTCTCAAAGGAATTCTAGTGTGGACACTACATTGTGTAGTGCCCTGACAGCAGCTTTTGCCCATTCTGAGATTTTTTTTGTTTGGTAAGAAGCTGATGCCCATTCAAATCAATAATCATTGAAATTGAACCAATAAACTATAGTAGCCATCTCCCTAATGTTCTGTTCTTAAAGAAATCTAAGCACTTGACTTGTAAAATACTTGCTAAGTGAAAATGAGCACCAAACTTTACCTCAATATCAGAAGCATACTACCATTGTTATCCTGGGAGAGTGTGCAGGTAAGACATGCACAGCATCCTTGATAGGAGAGGGTGGAAAGAAATTAATTAGCTGCAGATGCCTGAGGGGCAGCATAGACTCTGAGTAAAAAAATACCCAAATGAGCATAGCAACTGCAGGTGCATTTTGACTAATTACAAAAAGCTAAGGTTTTCCAAAGCAGTAAGCAATGGTTCTGGAAAATCATGCTCTAAAGAACAGGTAATAGGTAAAAAATAACATATTTTTTTCAGATGGCCTTTTCATTCACTGGAGGAGTATCTGTGACTGGAAGTACAGGGAGCAAGATTTAACCAGGGTAGAAAGTTAGAAAGTATCTGGCTGGGCAACAGTACTGTTCCTAAGGGGACTGGGTTTAAAGCTGAGTTGCAGCCCAAAGGAGCTGTCTTAGACTATTCAAGCTGTTGTAACAAAATACCCCAGACTGGGTAGCTTATAAACAATAGAGATTTATTTCTCACAGTTCTGGGCTGTAAGTCTGAGATCAAGGTGCCAGCCTGGTCAGGTGAGGGGCCGCTTCCATGTCACAGACTTCTTGTATACTCTCATGATGGAAGGGTCGTAGGAGCTGTCTTGGATTTCTTTTGCAAGGGCTTAAACACCTTACAAATCTGTTATCACTTCACATTGAGCATTAATATTTCATCATATGACTCTTGGGGGGGGACACAAACATTCAGACCACAGCAAGAACTAAATTTCTGGATAAGGAAAAGACAGGAGAGATTGCAAGGTAGGAAAGAGAGGTACAATAAATTCCTTGCCCTATTAGTCACTAAATTTAGTGACTACATTTCACCCATTTGTTTTCTAACCATATCTGAACTGGCTGAGAACACAGTAGATTTAAAAGTATACTTGGATGATGCCAGTAACTGCGGACAGAAGAGAACTGGGAAGGCAGGGGCTTATTCTTTCCTAAGATTCTATAGGGAGGTTCTTTGGGGATATTTTCTAGAAGTCCTACCTCCATTCTATACCTCATAATGTTAGATTTTTTTTGGCAGTTTTATATACTGACAAAGTTTATATCTAAATTATCTGTTGTCCAATGATTAAATCATATGTTATTTTAATTGCTTTTATCTTGGGAGTTCAACATATTTTCTGAGTGAGTAGTAACTCTGGAAGCAAAAGAGAGAAGGGCTGTGAACCCATTGTGCCATGTGCCCCCAGCTGCTCTCGTCTGCTTCCTTGCAAGGGAGAAGTCTTCCTGGAGTAGTCCTGACAAACTAAATTACAAACAAGAAATGTGACTATATACTATATGTTATTTAAGGCTCTGTTCTGTGTACAGACTGAAACTTACAATTTTCTTAAAAATTAAAAAAAAGAATGTGTTCTGTTCATCAGTGAAACAAATTAGCAAGGGCGAGTTGCAGAGATGTGTGCATTTTATGGCCCATTTTCTCACTCAAATTAGGATTTAACTTTTTGTTACACAGAAGTTCATATAACAGCATTGACATACGGTCCTTCTGCTCTTTCAGCATGTCATGCAGAGGTCTTGGACTTTCACTTGATAAAAGAAGCATGATGTCACGGAGCATTAATATTGTCCTAATTCCTAGATAAAAAGAAAGATTCATACATTAGGAAAATAATGGAGTCTATATTAAATGTCACTCTAGACCTCAGAGCTGTTACTCACCACATTCCACTTGTTCAGCCATGACCTTCATGACTCTTTCATTGTATTGAACCCTGATCGCCCATTATGCAAAGCATGATTGCAACTCAGGGAAGTAAAATGATATCAATCAGGGATAACATTGCAATGGGCTTTGACCCATAGGTATGAATCTAATAAATGTGTAGGGTTTTCTCCATAACATAATGAGTTCTTCCTTCTATCATTACTCATGGGACCAATGTGAAATCGTAATAGGAATATTTAAGGCAATTAATGAGACAGATAAGAAGCGATTGTATGGTTTTAATTTTCTAATCATTTTAATGCCCCAAATTAAAGGTATACATCAAGATACATCCATTAAAGTCTGCCAGTCATATTCCTCTGGAATAATGTGATAAAAGAGTAAAAGTAGGGGAAATCAGATAAAATTAGGCAAAGAAAATGTTAGGCGGACTATCACAGAAGCAATATACAAATGATTAAATCAGATAGATTTGTGAAACAGTCTATTAAGTGGAGTGGCTAGAAGTACCGTCTCTTGGGTCATAAAAATAGACTGCATTAGACATTTTACCAAAGGGAACGGTTCTTCAGTGGCTTGATTAAAGAAATACAGGTCATCTAAATCTTTGATTCCAAGCCACCCTGTCATCTGCCTGTTTCTTCTTCGCTGGCATCCATTAATCATTGTTCAGTGATCCAAATTCAGATCTTGGTCAAGCCACCTTGCTTCTGTTCTGAGTCAGTCAATTTTAGTAATATAAGTTAAAAATACTTTAAGTAGAGCTTCCCCTCATACATGAACACACAAAAGTTCTTTAGAGAAAATTATGCATTCAAACCACTTCACTGACACACAGAACATCAAATAAACAGGCAAACAGTAAGATCACTGCATTAGCAAGACCTTGGTGTAATTTAGAAAACTTTTCTTTTAAATACTTTGGCTTTTCATGTTGTTCTATCACTATTCATTTCCAAGGCTCAGTATATGACTTTTATTGTCTCCAAATTCAAGAGATTTGTTAAAGCCTGATATGGAATAATTTCTTAAATATATTATTGAAGAAAATATACAAGTATAGATATCCAAGAACCGGATTGTTGTGGTTTGCTCTGGGTATCAGAACTGAGAATTACGGGTATAGGATAAACTGGCATGCTTTTTTTTTCTTTTTACTATTGTACATTCTTTTATGGAATTTGTGGCCTTTATCACATGCATGTATTATCTTACAGGCATGAATAAAAGGTATGAAACATCCTTAAAACACAAAACATATTTTTAAAAACAGATAACTCTCAAACTCATAGGGAACTCAGTTAAGAATTCCATTCCCATATATGACAATGTAAAAGTACAACTGTGAACAATTATTTGAAATCAGAAATATCAGAGATCTTAACTTTTCTAATAAAAATAGTTTTAAGCAATAACTGTTACTAGTATTCTCAACATCGAAAGCTGACTTTAATATATTCAAAGAATGTCAAAACTTAGATTGTCTTTATAAACATTATTGATGGGTAAGTGTAATTCAGCTTCTCAAAAGCATTTATATTTCTTTCTTTGTGGCTATTGTGAGGATATCTGTCAAAGTGGTTAGAATTTTTCAATTTAACCCTCTTCATCATTATTATATCTCTTGTCCAAGCAATTTGGCAAGCACCATAGAAGAATAAATAAATGACTATCAATCTTGTCCCATGGCTAACACTTTGCATAAATTATGCTTATCTCCCTTTTATTTGCTTTGTGGTATGATGTAGTTGGTTTTGTACCTCCTAAATACTGCCTTCCTTCTTTTGTTTTTTGAATGAGGGAAGTCCTTAGGTATATAAAACAAATGGCTGGGGTACCTGAGGGGTATTTAGGAAATAGATTAAAAAGTATGAATGAAAAGGGGCTTTAGATTGCTCATTGAATATTTTGCTCATAATTGCACCTGTAGTACCTAGCACTTCATCTCACATCTGCTGGGTGTTTAATCAGTGTTTTTGAATTAATGAATGAAAACTAGATTATTAGATTTTTCTAATGGTATATAATGTCATATTTTCAATAAAGCCTTTAAGGCTCCAAGAAACTTTTTGTTGGTTGTTTTATGTGTGGCATGTTACGACAAAAGAGGTATGAGAAAGGAAAAACTGGATGCATTATGCAGCATTGGGAAGTCACACCAAAAACCTCCTAAATTTCTCTTTCTAATAAACACATGAGAGAGTACCCTATTTCTAGATACTCTGATCACTTCTCAGATTTTGACTTACTAACATTTACTGTTTCCCTTAATCATCTGCTTTCAACCTTTACTATCTTTGCAGACTTTGTTCCCTGAAGGGTTGATGAAACCATTGTCTATGCATGAAGATCTCATACTGACCATTCTTTACCTGCTTAAACCCTGAAATAAACTGTGCCTTATTCATTCTGCAAACACCTATTAATTCTGGGTTATGCCATGTGGAAGTTTTTTTATTTTTTTCAGCCCCTTTAATTTCTTTCCTTAAATTTTGTATCCACCCTTAAAGCCCTATCTCCCAAAACCTTACTTTCTACCAATCCAAATAAAAAGACTTTATGGAATATGTCAGCAAGCAGGGATTATGTATCTCTGGAACCTAGGAAAACACCTAAAAAATAATAAACATCCAATATGTTTTTGCTGAGTAGGTAAACACTCTTGACAATTGTCTATCCAGCATCTTTTCAGTCGGCTCCTCTCTTTGCAACTGTAAGCACAAAGTATCATACCCTGTATTTAGCCTACATGCTTAAAAACAACTAACTTAGCTCTCTGCTTGGTAGTGATTTGACCCAAACAATAAAATTCCTGTGCCTCCTGTTTACTAGGTTTCCACAGATACCCTCTCAGGGTAGGGCAGTGGCTCAAGAATACATTCCTTGGCCTCAACCTCTTTATAACACAATGGCTTCCTCCATTGTTCAACACGTAACACATTATTGGCAAGAGTTTGAGTGGAGTTCCTAGACCAGCACTTTGACTGCCCCAGACTGGAACTCCATCTGCAGTACTATTTCTGCCACCACCAATAATTTTTCTTTAAAAAAAAAATTCTTTTTTGGAATGCTTTCTGATCCAACTAATAATAGAAATGCTGAGTTTTCACCTTCTCTGTAGCTTAGAGGGTACTGCCTATGCCTTCTTCCAAGTTCGGCAGAAAGCGTAGAGATAACTTGGTTCCTTTTATAGCCGAGAGATATAATATGGGACAATAATGAAGCCTTCAAACTGTATAAGTTTCATTTTTATTTTTCTAGTTACTCTAATATTTCAAAGCCGTGTAAAAGCTGTGGTTTGAAAGTATCCGGGGGTTATGAGAGGAATCACTAACCTACCTTCATTCTCCACTTCAGCATTTTAGATTTAATAAGTTTCAGTATGAAAACGCAGGCATGAGATACTGTCACTTCCTTAGTAGAGTTGCTAAACTGGAGTGAGAAACATTCATGCCTCAAGGTAATTAACCCAGCTGCCTGTTGACCTCAGGTGCATTCTCAGTATGCTCCCAGGATATCAATGTACTAAGACAAAACTTCACTTTGTTTTGCACTGGAGTCATTGACATCAAGCTAACCTAGTGAGGATGATGGTCAACTTTTTCACTTATTCAAACCACAACCAAGAATGTCATTTCCCATTACCATATCCTACCAAATCAATGAAGTTTAAGACATTGAACATAATCCACCAGGCATGTGGTTTTCCCATATCTGAAACAGTATCTTTATGTTTCTCTCTATGACAACTAATTTCTAGCAGACAAATTCCTTGGAGGAAATTAAAGAATTGTTACATTCAATCTGATTTCCATACATCTGGAATTGCACCACAAGAAGTTGGAATTATCCAGGATTTGTTGTCAAATTGTTATTAAAGTCAGACATTCAGCTAAAACCACCTGTAAACAAACGAAACAAATGAACAAACAAACAAAAAACAAAAGAAATATATTGGCTCACATTAGCCAGTAATCCAGGAGTTCAAATAGTAGTTCTCAGGATCTCTGGCTCTATTTAGTTTTATGTCTATTTAGTTTAGGTGGCCAGATGTAGTCTTCTATGAATATATCACCCTTAGAACTTAAGATATTTAGAGAAAAGCAATTTGATCCCCCCTAACATTTATATCAAGTCCTGAAAAATAACCATGATGTACCTTGTTTTGATCATGGCCTCAGAGGTTAAAAATCATGATATCCAAGAGGAAGAGGCTATCTGATTGGATTCCTAGGATAGAAGGTCATCCCCGTGACAAGAGAATTCAGACCACCTGATTAATGGAAGAACAGACCCCAAAAAGAAGGGATGAGGTCAGACCATGTAGGAATATATATATCCACCAACACAACCCTTTCCTAATACCAAACACCATATCATTCTTGTGGTGGCAAATTACTGCCACTACTACAAGCATTTTGCTCATCATCTACTCTAAAACTGTCATTATGTCAAAGGATAGAGTTCCTGGTTTGTATTCTACACCATATAAGGCCTTAAGCATCACTTTTGTGTATATCTTCCCACACTTCACAATGAATAATTAGAAACAATTAGATATTAGATACCTCTCCACTACTAATCACCAATTCAGCTGATTGATCTGTCATTTTTTTTCTATAATCCCTGAAATTTATCCACTAAAACATCCCTTTCTATACTACACATTGCTTTCACACCATGCCCCTTTCCAGGTCAACTGTAGGCTGTACAGAGCAATAATCATGGTATCTTATAAAGTGCTAAAGATGACTCTAACTGGAATAAAAATGCATTTCATAATTTAGAAGTAGAGAATCAGATGGAAATTGTCTTTCCTTCAGAGAAAAGGGGTGAAAATTGACAATCCCAATCCAAATTGGAAACTGAAGGGAACTCTTGGTGCCGTCTAAATCAAAGGGGTGGCAGTTCTGTGGCAGCTTACTATGCAACTATTCCCCAGGTTCAGTTGTGCTGTGCTTTCCCTGTTTCATTGCAATTTCAGCCTATACCTGCAGTCTATGATACACTAAGTGCCAGGTTGTTGATTCAAAGAGGTTTGCAACTTTGGAAGCAGTATATTTAGCCCCAGTGAGTGTTGTCCTGCCAAGGCTTCAGGAGTTTTGAAAGCAGAGGTCACAGTTGAAGTGCTGTTAAGGACCATTGGGTAATGAAAATGAGCAAAGCATATCTGATGTAATATAGATAAGTGTGAGAACGGTACTAATATTGAAACCATAGTCCATATTTAAAGAGATCAACAATAGTTTGCTACAGCAAATTAATCATATGGAGAAATGTAGACCAGATATCTGTGGCCAGATATTCTTCTCAAGATATGTCATCAATCTGGATTTCATGTGAAATATCCCCAAATTAAAATACTCTGAATCAAACAAAAACGTATCTGAAAGATGGATCCAGCATGGACCTGCCATTTCGAGGTTCTACCACTCTTCAGAAGTGGTTGAGTCTTTTAGTGCCTTTGAAGCTAGTCAGAACTGCACAGATTCTATCCTGGATCTACTGGAGTTAGGGGAAGTGGAATCTCTTTCCTGGTGGTGTCTTTGGGGCTCCATTCTCTACCGTTCTCCATTATTCCTATGCACGCCCAGGGGCTACACTGAAAGCCCATGTTAAGGTTTTCCTGCAGGTTTCTAGAGGTTTTATTTTACTTTCATATCAGTTTCAATTTTGACTCAGTATTGGCAACCTTTCTGTATTTTGTTCCTTTTTAAGGGACTTCCTTTATTAAATGCTGTTCTTCACAGTCTACATTCAGCAACTGCAGCTCTGATACTCTGAAAGGAAGCAGGCAGGATACTGCCAACCGGGCTTAATTGTCCCTCCATCCATTCCCTTACCGCTGAAAGGATATAGGATATTGACATTATTAAACTATTTCTTCAACCAATTTAGAAATTGAAGGCTAAGATTCAGTGTTCAAATAAACACAGTTTGTGGTCAGACGCCAAATTCCCTCTACTGATTTTCTACCAATTTGATTTGATAGAGATTCAAGAAACTTCCAATATGTCATTTAACTAATGAAGGTCTGGAGGTCCTTATGTAGTTGTTTATATATGGTCTGTTAAGTTAGATACACACTTATCCTGGGTTGGTGTAACAGTATCGATCTGTAGGGTTCAGCTGGAGTTACCATGACACTTGTCATATTAACTTCAGTTCCTATACTTCTACTCTGGTTCTCTAGGAGCCATACTTACATCTTGGCAACTAAGTATCTCCAAGGGAGCCCCTTGTTTCAGTAACTCACTCTCCTGGCCTTTTCTTTCCTCATACCTTATTCTTCATTTATTTCTATGAAACCACAGCTGACAGGATGAAGTATTATCAACAGCTTCAGCCCATCTGAGGCATACTGATTGATGCATCTTATCTGTCTTCCATGCAATGGAAGGTTAAGATTTTAAATTTTACTTGGAATTTTGTGAAACACCTATTTTGTGAAACAGACAAAACTTTTAACATGTATTTATTTCCTCAAAACCTTATGTGAAAACTATAATGAGGATTTTGTTTCTGTTAGTGAAGACACTGAAAATCATACTGGTTAAGTGTCTCTGGTATAGATAATCTAGCTCTTCAACAAACCTACCTCTGCCTCCTGGGCACCCAGGTAACTCCCTTTCCCAGATCCCCTGTGTTTAGGAGTGGCTGTGCAACTGAGATACAGCCAACAGAATACAATTAAACGTTATATTGCTACTGTCAACAGTACATACCTTGGATTTGCCTTTTATAGCACATACCAATTTACCCTATTTCTTGTGTTGTCCACAGCAGAAACCCAGGAAATTTGGACACTTACATTCATATATAACTTCACAGGCATCTAATTCAGTTGTTTTCTATTTGGCTGTAAATGTAAAATTGTAAAAAACATTTAGACCATCTTAGATTGAAAGATCTAATTAGATTTAATTAAATTTTTCAGGCTAAATCTAAATGTGAAATTATGTCTTTGTCCTTAAAAAATTGGCTTAGCTTAAATTTCACTTGGGACATTGTCCTTAGCAAATGTATTTCATTAGGATAATTATTATCATCTATGTATATTTTAGCATGTGTGTCTTATATAGCTCATGTCAATCACATTTCTTTGTGAATAACCAAAGAATTCAAGTGTGCTGTTCATCTCATTTGATTTCAGAATATTGTACCATATTCCATATAGAGTGAATGTGCAGAATTATAATGTTGTTAAGGCAACTTTAAGTGTTCTCCATAGATTTCATAGTCAGTTGTAGATATTGTTAATTATATAGTCATGCTCAATGAATTTTCAGTTTGTCTGCCTCTGTGTCGAGTGTTTCAATTGACAGTAGATTTTCTAGAAATTGATTTTTAGTATTTTAATATGTGTATTTTAACATGTCATGCAAAATGATGAATTGATGCACACTGGCATAGAAAGTAATTTTTCAGCATTAACTGATAAAGCAATATATTGGTTTTTTTTCAAGTGGCTGTTTTTTTATATTTTTAGTGCATTTTCATAATAATATTGGAGTTCCCTGCTGTCAGATATGAATGTGACAACAGATTTTTCTCCCACCTTCCTCTCAGATTGATTTTTCATGTTGGAGTGAATTTGTAAGCTCTTAATTTTTAAAGATCTCAAGTGTTTCAGATTTTAAAATAAAATTCCATGTATTGGAAAGATTAGTGCTGAAATTTAAGTTTGGGTATGTGACTAAAAAGACATTTTCAGACTTGTGTTGATTTCCAAACTTAGAGACTTTTGAACTGGTAATTGAGTTATGGAGCTACTTAGACATCTGAGCAGTTTGAGAAAGATTTCACTTCAAATATTTGCAGATTTCCCCACCAGCGATTACTTGAAACAACCTAAATATGCCTATTTCTTATAATGACATTAAGACCTTAAAATCTTTTAGAAGATTTATAATTCTCTAGGTTGCGATACAAACATCATAACGGTCTATAGCCGTATACCTACGTTCACATCAACTGTTCTAAAAGGGCATTTTACTTTATGGGACAATAGCAGTGCACTGATTTTTCTGTGGAGTAATTTTTCTAGGCATACTTTGACATTTTTGAATGAAACTAGAATGAATGCAGGAATCTCCCTTTTATGGTAACACTGAAGCATTATGGTTTCCAAATCATAATTCTAATTTGGTTCTTAGCATTTATAATTTGTAACTATGTGGTAACTTTAGGAAATATATAGGCAAAAATAAATGATATCTGGATTCTGAGATTGCAACAGAAAAATTCTGGCTAAGCCAATTATTTTAGTGGATCAGCTAGTTAGTGTCTTGAACCAAAACGCTGACAGCCTCGAACTCTAACTGGTAGTTTTCCCATTGCCATTTTGTAGAGATATGTTGAAACTAGAAACAAATGGCATTGTCCATGGAAATCTTTTAATGACCTCCAGGGGTTGTCCTAGACATGCATTTTTGAGATCCCTAACTCCTCTAGTTACTTTTGGGGGAGGAATCCTACAGGGTGAGAACTGTTATAAAATGAAGTGTTTTGAATAGATGTACAGGAATTGTTTTAGAGGGAATTCAGCTTTAGTTTGGTGGATTAGAGTCTTTTTAGACTTATCTAGATCTTGGAAGTATAGCTTCTAAAACTGGAGGTGGGGGAAAGGAACTTGAAGCAAGAACACAGGACTAAGGAATCATGGAAGGAGAGGGTTCTTGAAGCAATTGGCACTATGTTGATTATCACAGATGAGAGGGGATGGTAAAGCATGGATTGAAGTGTGCCATTCTCATGAGTGTTTCTGCCACCACTAGAACATGTGACCTTGAAGGAGCAATAAGGCAGAGATGTATTTTAATGGATTAGACAAAGAAGTCTAAAAAGTTTTAAATTAAGAATCACCTTCTTAGTAACTAGCATCCTTGAGTAAGTTATATAAATAGCAGTTTCATTTATCTCTAGATGACAAATAATAACAACTTAATAACATTGTGGGGATAGAAATAATAGATATCCTCAATTAAAGAATAATGATATCTTACATTGCAGAACTTATTTTATTCTAATATTTAAGACAAATGATGTCTACAGTTCTATTTCTTTTTTTAATTCAAAGCATTCCATTCTGAACATCCTACAACTTTAAGAAAAAAAGAAAATTCACTTTAGGCAATCAGATAATAAACAGTATATGTCACCTGAATTAATATTATTGTTTCCTTGAGCCTTTAGAGATAAAAAGATCATTTTAATTATGGATTTGATTTACTTTGAACCATGGAAGTTTCTTTGAGTTTTTAAATACTGTATGAAAATTCTATGGCAAGTTGTTACAAAATGAATTGATTCTGATATTACAAAGCAATGGCTGTCTGTATCTCTCTAACTTGCCTTTTTCCTAAGCAAACTTCATTTTTGAACCATCTCATCCCTGAGATAGCTATGGAGAATACTTTTATTCATCAACCAGTTAGATGAGACTGATAAAATTAGATAAAAAATAATTAGATGACATACTCAATATTGATATTTTTGTTAAACTCTGATTGATTTGAGTTTAGATAAAAAGAAACTGCTAAGGGCTGGTTACTTAAAATCCAAATTTTAGAAATCTGTGTTTCTGTCATTTCTAATTTTAGAATTGGATTCTGGGATTGTTGTATGTACCTATATCTTATGGTTGAAAGGATAGTTTCACAAAAAGGAAAAAGAACATGTTAATTAAACTTATATATAATGTTTTCATAGACTAATTCTCTTTTTTTTCCCATATCTACATGATCAAAATCTAAACCTTAGGTGCTCATCACTTAACTTCAAGAAATTTCTTTTATTTATTTATTTATTTTTAATATAATTTATTTTATTATCATTAATTTACAATTACATGTGCAATATTATGATTATTAAACTACCCCCTTCATCAGGTCCCCTCCACCAACCCCATTACAGTCACTGTCCATCAGCGTAGTGAGATGCTATAGAATCACTACTTGTCTTCTCTGAGTTGTATTGCCCTCCCCGTGCCCCCCCAACATTACATCTGTTAATCGTAATGCCCCTTTTTCCCTCTTATCCCTCCCTTCCCGCCCATTTTCCCCAGTCCCTTTCCCCTTTGGTAACTATTAGTCCGTTCTTGGGTTCTGTGAGTCTGCTGCTGTTTTGTTCCTTCAGTATTTTTTCTTTGTTCTTATACTCCACATATGAGTGAAATCATTTGATACTTGTCTTTTTCGGCTTGGCTTATTTCACTGAGCATAATACCTCTAGCTCCATCCATGTTGTTGCAAATGGTAGGATTTGTTTTCTTCTTATGGCTGAATATTCCATTGTGTATATGTACCACATCTTCTTTATCCATTCATCTACTGATGGACACTTAGGTTGCTTCCATTTCTTGGCTATTGTAAATAGTGCTGCAATAAACATAGGGGTGCATCTGTCCTTTCAAATTGGGCTGCTGCATTCTTAGGGTAAATTCCTAGGAGTGGAATTCCTGGGTCAAATGGTATTTCTATTTTGAGTTTTTTGAGGAACCTCCATACTACTTTCCACAATGGTTGAACTAATTTGCAGTCCCACCAGCAGTGTAGGAGGGTTCCCTTTTCTCCACATCCTCGCCAACATTTGTGGTTGTTTGTGTTTTGGATGTTGGCCATCCTCACTGGTGTGAGGTGATATCTCATTGTGGTTTTAATCTGCATTTCTTTGATGATTAGCGATGTGGAGCATCTTTTCATGTGCCTGTTGGCCATCTGAATTTCTTCTTTGAGAAGTGTCTATTCATGTCCTCTGCCCATTTCTTAATTGGATTATTTGCTTTCTGTTTGTTAAGGTGCATGAGTTCTTTATATATTTTGGATGTCAACCCTTTATCAGATACGTTTTTTATGAATATATTCTCCCATACTGTAGGATGTCTTTTTGTTCTACTGATGGTGTCCTTTTGCTGTACAGAAGCTTTTCAGCTTGATATAGTCCCACTTGTTCATTTTTGCTTTTGTTTCCCTTGCCCGGGGAGATATGTTCATGAAGAAGCTGCTCATGTTTATGTCCAAGAGATTTTTGCCTATGTTTTTTTCTAAGAGTTTTATGGTTTCATGACTTAAATTCAAGTCTTTGATCCACCTTGAGTTTACCTTTGTGTATGGGGCTAGACAGGAGTCCAGTTTCATTCTCTTACATGTAGCTGTCCAGTTTTTCCAACACCAGCTGCTGAAGAGGCTGTCATCTCCCATTGTATATCCAAGGCTCCTTTATCAAATATTAATTGACTGTATATGTTTGGGTTAATGTTTGGATTTTCTATTCTGTT
>JAVSCE010010141.1:0-28506 GCA_032199065.1 Smutsia gigantea
GCTTCCCACAGAGATCAGCAGCCTCCCATTCGTTCCGTCTCTGGCCGGCTCCCCAGATGGAGCTGCCGCTGCTCTGGAACAGCGGACGAACGGCCCGCCCACAGCAACCTCACAGAATCTACTCCCGGTGGGTGCTTTTTTTTTTAAAAGTCTTAAAGAGACAAGAGCCCAGCAGCAGAAAAAAATAGTCCCAGTGCACTCAGCCCAGCAGGCTGGGACTCTTGGGGAATTTCGGACCCCTTGGCCGGCGGCCGGGCAAAGCAGCCATGCTGAGGCTTCCCACAGAGATCAGCAGCCTCCCATTCATTCCCTTCCCCAGCCAGTGCCCCAGACGGAGCCGCCCCGCTGCGGAACAGTGGACGAGCAGCCCGCCAACAGCAACCTCACAGAGTCTACTCCCAGCGGGCATCCAGCTAAGCGGGAAGAGCCCCAGAACCTGGTCCAGAAGGCACCAAGGGGACCAGAACACACCCAGCGTAACTGCAAACCCCCGCAGTACTACAGGCTAGGCTGAGGGCAACCCTGCACACAGGCAGTCAGGATTATCCCAGAGACTGCCTCCCGGTGTGCAGGAAAACAGCTCAGGTCTAGGAGAAGGGCAAGGAGAACAACAAGCAGGAAGGGACTTTGTTCTCCCAGCTGACACACATGGCACCTACCAGCGACCACTTCTATTGCCATGAAAAGACAGAGGAATATGGTCCAGACAAGGATCACACAGACAACCCCAGAGAAGGAGTCTGATGGGATGGACACGCACAATCTTTGTGAAAAAGAATTCAGAATAAAAGTCATAACCGTACTGATGGATCTACAGAGAAATATGCAAGAGCTAAGGGAGGAAGTGAGGGAAGTGAGGAAAGACAATGCAGAAATGAGACAAGCGATCGATGGGCTTAGCAGCAGACTGGACGAGATGCAAGAGACTGTAATGGAATAGAAATCAGAGAACAGGAATACAGAGAAACTGAGGCAGAGAGAGAGAAAAGGATCTCTAGGAATGAAAGAATATTAAGAGAACTGTGTGACCAATCCAAACGGAACAATATTCGCATTATTGGAGTACCAGAAGAAGAAGAGAGAGAAAAAGGGATAGAAAATGTCTTTGAAGAAATAATTGCTGAAAACTTCCCCAAGCTGGGGAAGGAAATGGTCTCTCAGACCATGGAAGCCCAGAGATCTCCCAGCACAAGGGGCCCAAGGAAGACAACACCAAGACACATAATGATTAAAATGGCAAATATCAAAGATAAGGACAGAGTATTAAAGGCAGCTAGAGAGAGAAAAAAGATCACTTTCAAAGGAAAACCCATCAGACTATCATCAGACTTCTCAACAGAAACCTTACAGGCCAGAAGTGAATGGCATGATATATTTAACATAAGGAAACAGAAGGACCTCGAACCAAGAATATTGTATCCAGCACGATTATCATTTAAAATGACGGAGGGATTAAACAATTCCCAGACAAGCAAAAGCTGAGGGAGTTTGCCTCCCATAAACCACCTTGACAGGATATCTTAAAGGGACTCCTCTAGATGGAAGCACTCCTTAGGCTAAAAAGATGACACCAGAGAAAATAAAATCATAGCAAAGAAACCAGACCATCCAAATACTAACTAAAGGCAAAGAATAAAACACCTAGTATATAAAGAATGGAGGAAGAAGAATAAGAAGGGAGAGAAATAAAGAATCCTCAGACTGTGTTTACAATGACTTAACAAGAAAGTTAAGTTAGACTGCTAGATAGTAAAGAAGCAACCCTTGAACCTTTGGTAACCACGAATCTAAAGCCAGCAATGGCAATAAGTACATATCTATCGATAATCACCCTACATGTAAATGGACTGAATGCACCAGTCAAAAGACACAGAGTAATAGAATGGATAAAAATGCAAGACCCATCTATATGCTGCTTACAAGAGACTCACCTCAAACCCAAAGATATACACAGACTAAAGGTGAAGGGATGGAAAAAGATATTTCATGCAAACAACAAGGAGAAAAAAGCAGGTGTTGCAGTACTTGTATCAGGCAAAATAGACTTCAAAATGAACAAAGTAGCAAGAGATAAAGAAGGTCATTACATGATGATAAAGGGGTCAGTCCAACAAGACACAGGAGCGCCAACATATGTGAGACAAATACTTACAGAATTAAAGGAGGAAATAGAAAGCAATGCATTCATTTTAGGAGACTTCAACATACCACTCACTCCAAAGGACATATCAACCAGACAGAAAATAAGTAAAGACACAGAGGCACTGAACAACACATTAGAACAGATGGACCTAACAGACATCTACAGAACTCTGCACCCAAAAGCAGCAGGATACACATTCTTTTCAAGTGCACAAGGAGCATTTTCCAGAATAGACCACATACTAGGCCACAAAAAGAACCTCAGTAAATTCAAAAATATTGAAATTCTACCAACCAACTTCTCAGATCACAAAGGTGTAAAACTAGAAATAAATTGTACAAAGAAAACAAAAAGGCTCACAAATACATGGAGGCATAACAGCATGCTCCTAACTAATCAATGGATAAATGACCAAATTAAAACAGAGATAAAACAATATATGGAGACTAATGACAACAATAAAACAAAGCCACAACTTCTGTGGGACGCAGCAAAGGCAGTTCTAAGAGGAAAGTATATTGCAATCCAGGCCTATTTAAAGAAGGAAGAACAATCCCAAATGAATAGTCTAAAGACACAATTATTGAAATAGGAAAAAGAAGAACAAATGAGGCCCAAAGTCACCAGAAGGAGGGACATAATAAAGATCAGAGAAGAAACAAATAAAATTGAGAAGAATAAAAAAATAGAAAAAATCAATGAAACCAAGAGCTGGTTCTTTGGAAAAATAAACAAAATAGATAAGCCCCTAGCCAGACTGATTAAGAGAAAAAGGGAATCTACATACATAAACAGAATCAGAAATGAGAAAGGAAAAATCACTACGGACCCCACAGAAATACAGAGAATTATAAGAGAATATGTAAATCTATATGCTAACAAGCTGGAAAACCTAGAAGAAATGGACAACTTCTTAGAAAAATACAACCTTCCAAGACTGACCAAGCAAGAAACAGAAAACCTAAAGAGACCAATCACCAACGAAATTGAATCAGTAATCAAAAAACTACCCAAGAACAAAACCCCAGACCAGATGGATTCACCTCTGAATTTTACCAGACATATAGAGAAGAAAAAATACCCATTCTCCTTAAAGTTTTCCAAAAAATAGAAGAGGAGGAATACTTCCAAACTCATTCTATGAAGCCAGCATCACGCTAATACCAAAAACTGGCAAAGACCTCACCAAAAAAGAAAATTACAGACCAATATCCCTGATGAACGTAGATGCAAAAATACTCAAGAAAATATTAGTCAACCGAATTCAAAAATACATCAAAAGGATCATACACCATGGTCAAGTAGGATTCATCTCAGGGATGCAAGGATGGTACAACATTCAAAAATCCATCAACATCATCCACCACATCAATAAAAAGAAGAACAAAAACCACATGATCATCACCATAGATGCTGAAGAAGCATTTGACAAAATTCAGCATCCATTCATGATAAAAACTCTCAACAAAATGGGTATAGAGGGCAAGTACCTCAACATCATAAAGGCCATATATGACAAGCCCACAGCTAACATCATACTAAACAGGGAGAAGCTAAAAGCTTTTCATCTAAGATCGGGAACAAGACAGGGATGCCCACTCTCTCCTCTGTTATTTCACATAGTACTGGAGGTCCTAGCCACGGCAATCAGAAAAAAACAAAGACATACAAGGCATCCAGATTGGTAAAGAAGAAGTCAAATTGTCACTATTTGCAGATAACATGATATTGTACTTAAAAAACCCTAAAGACTCCACTCCAAAACTACTAGAACTAATATCTGAATTCAGCAAAGTTGCAGGATACAAAATTAACACACAGAAATCTGTTGCTTTCCTATACACTAACAATGAGCTAACAGAAAGAGAAATCAGGAAAAACAATTCCATTCACAATTGCATCAAAAAGAATAAAATACCTAGGAATAAACCTAACGAAGGAAGTGAAAGACCTATACCCTGAAAACTACAAGACACTCCTAAGAGAAATTAAAGAGGACACTAACAAATGGAAATTCATCCCATGCTCTTGGCTAGGAAGAATAAATATTGTCAAAATGGCTATACTACCTAAAGTAATCTACAGATTCAACACAATCCCTATCAGTATACTAATAGCATTTTTCAATGAACTGGAACAAATAGTTCTAAAATTCATATGGAACCACAAAAGACCCGAATAGCCAAAACAATCCTGAGAAGGAGGAATAAAATGGGGTCTTATGCTCCCTGACTTCAAGCTATACTACAAAGCCACAGTAATCAAGACAATTTGGTATTGGCACAAAAACAGACCCACAGACCAGTGGAACAGAATAGAAAATCCAAACATTAACCCAAACATATACAGTCAATTAATATTTGATAAAGGAGCCTTGGATATACAATGGGGAGATGACAGCCTCTTCAGCAGCTGGTGTTGGAAAAACTGGACAGCTACATGTAAGAGAATGAAACTGGACTACTGTCTAGCCCCATACACAAAGGTAAACTCAAGGTGGATCAAAGACTTGAATGTAAGTCATGAAACCATAAAACTCTTAGAAAAAAACATAGGCAAAAATCTCTTGGACATAAACATGAGCAACTTCTTCATGAACATATCTCCCCGGGCAAGGGAAACAAAAGCAAAAATGAACAAGTGGGACTATATCAAGCTGAAAAGCTTCTATACAGCAAAGGACACCATCAGTAGAACAAAAAGACACCCTACAGTATGGGAGAATATATTCATAAATTGCGTATCTGATAAAGGGTTGACATCCAAAATATATAACGAAGTCACGCACCTTAACAAACAAAAAGCAAATAATCCAATTAAGAAATGGGCAGAGGACATGAATAGACACTTCTCCAAAGAAGAAATTCAGATGGCCAACAGGCACATGAAAAGATGCTCCACATCGCTAATCATCAGAGAAATGCAGATTAAAACCACAATGAGATATCACCTCACACCAGTGAGGATGGCCAACATCCAAAACACAAACAACAACAAATGTTGGCGAGGATGTGGAGAAAAGGGAACCCTCTTACACTGCTGGTGGGACTGCAAATTAGTTCAACCATTGTGGAAAGCAGTATGGAGGTTCCTCAAAAAACTCAAAATAGAAATACCATTTGACCCAGGAATTCCACTCCTAGGAATTTACCCTAAGAATGCAGCAGCCCAGTTTGAAAGACAGATGCACCCCTATGTTTATCACAGCACTATTTACAATAGCCAAGAAATGGAAGCAACCTAAGTGTCCATCAGTAGATGAATGGATAAAGAAGAAGGTGGTACATATACACAATGGAATATTATTCAGCCATAAGAAGAAAACAAATCCTACCATTTGCAACAACATGGATGGAGCTAGAGGGTATTATGCTCAGTGAAATAAGCCAAGTGGAAAAAGACAAGTATCAAATGATTTCACTCATATGTGGAGTAGAATAACAAAGAAAAAAACTGAAGGAACAAAACAGCAGCTGACTCACAGATCCCAAAAACGGACTAATAGTTACCAAAGGGAACCGGAGTGGGGAGGATGGGTGGGAAGGGAGGGACAAGGGGCAAAAAGGGGCAGTATGATTAGCAGACATAATGTTGGGGGGGGAACGGGGAGGGCTGTACATCTCAGAGAAGACAAGTAGTGATTCTATAGCATCTCACTATGCTGATGGACAGTGACTGTAATGGGATTGGTGGGGGCGACCTGATGAAGTGGGGAGTTTAGTAACCATAATGTTGCACATGTAATTGTAGATTAATGGGACCAAAATAAAATAAAAATGATCTTGTCAAAGCTGCTTCCTTTCTCTCAGTCCTGCCTTGGGAATGCTGGTCTACCTTCTCCCATGTTTGAGACTTTTTGTATGGCTTTCTTCAGTTTCCTTTTGTGACTTCTGCTTCTTCTAGCAATCCTTTATTTGTTTTTACTTTTTAAATAATGTTCCCTCTGTCTGGCATCAGCTGTCTTAGCTTCATACATTCATTAGGTTTGACTGCGTTAGGCACTAAGTAAGGCATTAGGTTTGCAAGCGGGCTGGGAGACTTTTTTTTTAAGGTATTATTGATATACACTCTTATGAAGCTTTCACATGAAAAAACAGTGTGGTGACTACTTTTACCCATATTATCAAGTCCACACCCATACCCCAATGCACTTACTGTCCCTCAGTGTAGTGAGATGCCACAGATTTCTCTGTTTGCCTTCTCTGCGCTACACTGTTTTCCCCGTGACCCTCCACACCATGTGTACTAAATGTAATACTCCTCAATCCACTTCTCCCTCCCTCCCCACCTGCCTTCCCACACCCCTCCCCTATGGTAACTACTAGTCCCTTCTTGGAGTCTGTGAGTCTGCTGCTATTTTTTTTCTTGAATTTTGCTGCATTGTTATACTCCACAAATGAGGGAAATCATTTGGCACTTGTCTTTCACCACCTGGCTTATTTCACTGAGCATAATATCCTCCAGCTCCATCCATGTTGTTGCCAATAATAGGATTTGTTTGTTTCTTATGGCTGAATAGTATTCCATTGTGTATATTTCCACATCTTTATCCATTCATATACTGATGGACACTTAGTTGCTTCCATATCTTGGCTATTGTAAATAGTGCTGCGATAAACATAGGGGTGCATATGCCTTTTTGAATCTGAGAGGTTGTATTCTTTGCGTAAATTCCAAGGAGTGGGATTCCCGGGTTAAATGGTATTTCTATTTTTAGTTTTTTGAGGAAACTCCATATTGCTTTCCACAGTGGTTGAACTACCTTACATTCCCACCAGCAGTGTAGGAGGATTCCCCTTTCTCTGCATCCCCGCCAGCATTTGTTGTTCTTAGTCTTTTGGATGTTGACCATCCTTACTGGTGTGAGGTGATATCTCATTGTGGTTTTAATTTGCATTTCCCTGATGATTAGTGATATGGAGCATCTTTTCATGTGTCTTTTGGTCATCTGAATTTCTTCTTTGGAGAACTGTCTCTTCATATCCTCTGCCCATTTTTTAATCGGGTTATTTGCTTTTTGGGTGTTGAGGCATGTGAGTTCTTTGTATATTTTGGATGTTAACACCTTGTCGGATATGTCGTTTACACATTTATTCTCCCATATTGTAATATGCCTTTATTTTATTTTATTTTGGTATCATAAATCTGCAATTAACATGTGCAACATTATGGTTACTAGACTCCCCACATCATCAAGTTCCCCCCCGCCCCCATACCCCATTACGGTCACTGTCCATCAGCATAGTGAGATGCTATAGAATCATTACTTGTCTTCTTGGAGTTGTACAGCCCTCCCCATGCCCCCCCACATTATGTCTGCTAATCATAATGCCCCTTTTTGCCCCTTGTCCCTCACTTCCCACCCATCCTCCACAGTACCTTTCCCTTTGGTAACTGTTAGTCCATTCTTGGGTTCTGTGAGTCTGCTACTGTTTTGTTCCTTCAGTTTTTTTCTTTGTTCTTATGCTCCACATATGAGTGAAATCATTTGATACTTGTCTTTTTCCGCCTGGCTTATTTCACTGAGCATAATACCCTCTAGCTCCATCCATGTTGTTGCAAATGTCTGGATTTGTTTTCTTCACTGTAAGATGCCTTTTTGTTCTGTTGATGGTGTCCTTTGCCATACAGAAGCTTTGTAGTTTGATGTAGTCCCATGAGTTCATTTTTTCTTTTGTTTCCCTTTCTAGTGGAGATGCATTCAGGAAGAAGTTGCTTATGCTTATGTTCAGGAGATTTTTGCCTATGTAGTCTTCTGAGAATCTTACAGTTTGATGACTTACATTCAGGTCTTTGATCCATTTCGAGTTAACTTTTGTGTATGGGGTTAAACAATAATCCAGTTTCATTATCTTGCACGTAGCTGTCCAGTTTTGCCAACACCAGTTGTTGAAGAGGCTGTCATTTCCCCACTGTATGTCCATGGCTTCTTTATCGTATATTAATTGACCATATATGCTTGGGTTTATATCAGGGCTCTCTAGTCTGTTCCATTGGTCTATGGGTCTTTTCTTGTGCCAGTACCAAATTGTCTTGATTACTGTGGCTTTGTAGTAGAGCTTGAAATTGGGGAGCATAATCCCCCCAGCTTTATTCTTCCTTCTCAGGATTGCTTTGTCTATTCGGGGTCTTTTGTTTTTCCATACGAATTTTAGAACGATGTTCTCTAGTTCATTGAACAATGCTGTTGGTATTTTGATAGGAATTGCATTAAATCTGTAGATTGCTTTAGGCAGGATGGCCATTTTGAAAATATTAACTCTTTCTATCCATGAGCATGTGATGTGTTTCCATTTATTGGTATCTTCTTTAATTTCTCTCATGAGTTTCTTGTAGATTTCAGAGTGTAGGTCTTTCCCTTCCTTGGTTAGGTTTATTCTTAGATATTTTATTCTTTTAGATGCAATTGTGAATGGAATTGTTTTCCTGATTCCTCCTTCTAATAGTTCATCGTTAGTGTATAGGAACGCAGCAGATTTCTGTGCATTAATTTTGTATCCTGCAACTTTGCTGAATTCAGATATTAGATCTAGTACTTTTGGAGTGGATTCTTTAGGGTTTTTTATGTATAATATCATGTCATCTGCAAACAGTGACAGTTTAACTTCTTTAACACTCTAGATACTTTTTATTTCTTTGTGTTGTGTGATTGCCATGGTGAGGACCTCCAGAACTATGTTGAAAAAAAGTGGGGAGAGTGAGCATCGTTGTCTTGTTCCTGATCTTAAAGGAAAAGCTTTCAGCTTCTCACTGTTATGTATAATGTTGGCTGTGGGTTTGTCATATATGGACTGTATTATGTTGAGGTTCTTGCCCTCTATACCCATTTTGTTGAGAGTTTTTATCATGATTGGGTGTTGAATTTTGTCAAATTCTTTTTCAGCATCTATGGAAATGATCATGTGGTGTTTGTCCTTCTTTGTGTTGATGTGGTGGATGATGTTGATGGATTTTCTAATGTTGTACCATCTTGCATCCCTGGAATAAATCCTTCTTAATCATGGTGGATGATCTTTTTGATGCATTTTTTAATTTGGTTTGCTAATGTTTTGTTGAGTATTTTTGCATCTATGTTCATCAGGGATACTGGTCTGTAATTTTCTTTTTTTGTGGTGTCTTTGCCTCGTTTTTGTATTAGAGTGATGCTGGCCTTATAGAATGAGTTTGGAAGTATTCCCTCTTCTACTTTTTGGAAAACTTAAAGGAGGATGGGTGTTAGGTCTTCACCAATTGTTTGATAAAATTCAGCGGTAAAGCCATTTGGTCCAGGGGTTTTGTTCTTAGGTAGTTTTTTGATTACCAACTCAATTTTGTTGCTGGTAATTGGTCTGTTCAGATTTTCTGTTTCTTTCTGGGTCATCCTTGGAAGGTTGTATTTTTCTAGAAAGCTGTCCATTTCTTCTAGGTTATCCAGTTTTTTAGCATATAATTTTTAATAGTATTCTCTAATAATTCTTTGTATTTCTGTGGTGTCCATAGTAATTTTTCCTTTCTCATTTCTGATTCTGTTTATGTGTGTAGACTCTCATTTTTTCTTGATAAGTCTGGCTAGGGTTTATCTATTTTGTTTATTTTCTCAAAGAACCAGTTCCTGCTTTCATTGATTCTTTCTATTGTTTTATTCTTCTCAATTTTCTTTATTTCTGCTCTAATCTTTATTATGTCTCTGCTTCTACTGACTTTGGGCCTCATTTGTTCTTCTTTTTCTAGTTTCATTCATTGTGAGTTTAGGCTGTTCATATGCGATTGTTCTTTCCTGAGGTGGGCCTGTTTTGCAATATACTTTCCTCTTAACACGGACTTCGCTACATCCCAAGATTTTGCGGTGTTGAATTATTGTTGTCATTTGTCTCCATATATTGCTTGATCTCTGTTTTTATTTGATCATTGATCCATAGGTTATTTAGGAGCATGTTGTGAAGCCTCCATGTGTTTGTGTGATTTTTCATTTTTTTTGCATAATTTATTTCTAGTTTCATACCTTTGTGGTCTGAGAAACTGGTTGGTACAATTTCAATCTTTTTGAATTTACTGAGGCTCTTTTTGTGGTCTATGATGTGATGTATTCTTGAAAATATTCCATGTGCATTTGAGAAGATTGTGTATTTTGTTGCTTTTGAGTGTAGAGTTCTGTAGATGTCAGTTACGTCCATCTGTCCTAATGTGTTGTTCAGTGCTTCTGTCTCCTTATTTTCTGTCTGGTTGATCTGTCCTTTGGAGTGAGTGGTGTGTTGTAGTCTCCCTAGAATGAATGCAATGCATTCCATTTCCCCTTTTAATTTTGTTAGTATTTGTTTCACATATGTAGGTGCTGCATAGATATTTATAATGGTTATATCGTATTGTTGGATTGACCCCTTTATCATTATGTAACGTCCTTTTTGTCTCTTGTGACTTTCTTTGTTTTGAAGTCTATTTTGTCTGATACAAGTACTGCAACTCCTGCTGTTTTCTTGCTATTAGTTGCATGAAATATATTTTTCAATCCCTTCACTTTTAGTCTGTGTATGTCTTTGGGTTTAAAGTGAGTCTCTTGTAGGCAGCATATAGATGGGTTTTGTTTTTTTATCCATTCAGTGACTCTGTGTCTTTTGATTGGTGTATTTGGACTGTTTACATTTAGGGTGGTTATCGATAGGTATGTACTTATTGCCATTGCAGGCTTTATATTCGTGGTTACCAAAGATTCAAGGTTAACTTCCTTCCTTACTATCTAAGAGTCTATCTTAACTCACTTAATATGCTATTACATACACAGTCTAAAGGTTCTTTTTTTCCTCCTCCTTTTTCTTCCTCCTCCATTCTTTATATATTAGGTATCATGTTCTGTACTCTTTGTCTATCCCTTTATTGACTTCGGGGGTAGTTGATTGAATTTTTCATTTGCTTAGTAATTAACTGTTCTACTTTCTTTACTGTGGTTTTATAACCTCTGGTGACAGGTATTAAACCTTAGGAACACTTCCATCTATAGCAGTCCCTCCAAAATACACTGTAGAGATGGTTTATGGGAGGTAAATTCTCTCATTGCTTATCTGGAAATTGTTTAATCCCTCCTTCAAATTTAAATGATAACCTTGCTGGATAAAGTATTCTTGGTTCAAGGCCCTTCTGCTTCATTGCATTAAGTACATCATGTCACTGGGGTGGGAGACTTTTAATTATTAATGAGGTAATTAATTGGGAGTGTGCTAAGGACTTTGGCAGAGGCATGTTGGAAGGGTGATGTAAACACACATTCATTCAAAGAGTGAATGGCCTCCTACTGTGTATCAGGCACTGGGCAGTGGAGATGATGTTCCAGGCATAAGGCACTCATTGTTTAAAGGTGCGGTATGGGGCTATAAAGAACCAAAGAATGATTTGGGAGTGGGTCATTGGCTCTGGCATGAAGTATTTGGTAGGCATGTTGAGGTCGTGAGTTGTGAGAGAAGAAGCTGGAAAGGTTGTGAAAGGTCTTCCGTCCTTTTCGAGATTTCAGTCTTGTTCCTGTGGGCATAGTATTCCAAAGCTCCATGATGACTGTCATCAACACTTCCACACTGTCCGTACCTCTTCTTTCTTTGGTCATCCTGCTCACTGCAGTGACCAGTGGCTCTCCGTGGTGGGACCACTAGCACTGCTTCTCCTGCATTTGTAGGAAGTGCGAGGGGCAGTGCCAGTAGGGAAGGAAGCTCAAGCAGGGAGCCGGCTCTGCGGTGCTCCTGCCTCACCTGGAGTCGTTCCTTCTAGGGTAGAATTAACCTTGTGGAATCTATGTATTTTTAAAGGTAGGGGAGGAAGAGGTTGAGGTATAGACACATTACTCTGAAAATATCCTGTGGGGTAAAATTTCGATTTATTGCCCGCCCTGAAATTTTTTATTCTTTTCCTTTAGGTTTCTTGCTATTTAAAGATTTTTGTTTGAATGAAATTAATGAAGCTGTACCTCAGGTGAAGTTTTATGAAGAGGTAAGAAGTAACTTTTACTGATGCTTTTATTTCAAAAGCATATTTAAACTGTACTTTGGGAAGTATTAAGACTACTAAATATCTTACAAATATTTATGAATTCATTGGAATTAATCATACAAGATGTACTATGTAGTTTATTAGAGATGCTGACAGCATCTATACACATATTTTTAAAGCCTCTGGAGTGCTCTGGAAGCTATGAGGAGTAGTTGGACTAAAATTCCAGAGAAGGGAGAATCATTCAGAGGTGGACTGACGATTATCAGCCATTTTGTTTTCTGTGGAAGCTTCCTGATTCTGGAGACATAAGCTGAGGCAGAGGGCTGCTGCTGGGTGAAAGAGAATCTAGAAAAGTTTTCTGGTTACACATTGCTGGAGTGACAAATTGTAGACTTGGTGGGAGGGGGCCCCTCAGAAATGGTGTGTCAGGAATCTGAAAACAGAACAGGCAAGGATGAAAACCCTAGAGGAGTGGTCTACTGACACTGACCATCTGTATTTACGTATTACCTGAGCAGCTATTGATTCTAGGTGTATCAGGCATGTGAGAGTCAAGGTTTGGCCTTTGGAAGAAGGCTGCTTCTTGGAGATGGAAAAGCCAAAGTTTCAGGGGCTTGAGCAAAAATACAAGTGAGACTTGAGGAGCCCAAGTATGTGATTAATCTTCCTCAAGACATATGCCAACTTTTGAAGCTGAGTGGAACAGGAGGCCAAAGAGCTATTCTAAAAACTTCTCAAGGGTGGAACTGTATCTAGTGCTAAGGAGACAAAGATCTCTCATTAAACTCCATGGAGAGCCATGCTTTAGGAACAGGGGAAACTAAAGGCAGACATGAGTTGTGCAAAAATGGCAACAGAGCTCCAACCCAGTTCAACCCCTTATAGGGTAATGAGTCCCCTCCTACATAGCGGAGTACAAGGGGCGCCCTCTCTGTCTTTTTTTGAAGGTAGAAAATAATATATAGGAACTCTACAGTATTCTGTGTACAATAAAAAATTATTAAGATATCTAAGATTCAAGAACATATGACTCATAAACAAGACAATTAGAAGGAGACCCACAGGTGAATCAGCTACCTGACAAGTACTTAAAAATAACTATGTAAATAATATGTTCAAGACAACAAAGGAAAAAATGGACAAAATAGGTGGAAGAATAACAAATTTTAACTTTGAATTTGAATTTATTATGAAAAACCAAATAGATATTCTGAACAAATTATAGTATTTGAAATTAGAACCCAATGACTAGAACCACTAGCAGATTGGTTAAAATATATGGCAGAGTTAAGAAGTAGGGACGCAGGTTGGAGATAATCTCAAAATGAAACATAGAGGAAAAATAATGTAAAACAGAAATAGGTAAGAACATTAAAGTCATGTGGGACATGGTTAAAACATCTAACACATAGAATTGGAGTCTCAAGATAATTGAGAGAATGGGGCAGAAGCAATATTTGAAGAGGTAATACTGAGATATTTACAGTGATAAATACAAAATCACTAAAATGATGAAAGACAACAGCTTATAGATTCAAAGAACTTAGAAAATCCTCAGCAGAATGACTACAAAGTAAACCTATCTTTGCACATCAATTTAAGAGTGTGGAAACCTATGACAAAGAGAATCTTAAAAGCAACCAGAGGGTGGAAAAAGACACATTATTTTTAAAGGAACAATATGACTGACCTAACTGTGACATCATAAAAGAAATGACCACACACACACACACACACACACACAACAATGAAATGGCTATCTTTAATGTAATGAGAGAAAAACAGTGCCCACCTAAAAGAAATGACCACACACACACACACACACACACACACACACACGACAATGAAATGGCTATCTTTAATGTAATGAGAGAAAAACAGTGCCCACCTAGAATTCTATTCCCAGAAAAAGTTTCCTTCAGAATGAAGGTGAAATAAAGATATTTTCAGACAAAAACTAAGGGACTTTGTCAGTAGTGGACCTTTTATTACTATAACTATTAATGGGAGGTACTTTAGGCAGGAGGAAAATGATTCCAGATGAAAATGAAGGAAGGAAAGAGGGACATCATAAAGGATAAACATGAATCTAAAATATAAATGAATGTTGATCACATAAAACAATGTTTTTAGATTTTAAAATGTATATAGAACGAAAATGTATGACAGTAGTAGAAAAGGCAGAACAGGGTTTAAAGAAGTTAAAGTATCTTAAGATCCTAGGATTAGGAGGATAGATAGTAAAATAAATAGTTCACATTGGTTTGTAATCAGTAAAGGATGCATGTTGTAATCTCTAAGGTAACTTTTAAAAGATAAAATGGATTTATCTCTAATAAGTTAAAAGAGGGAAAATGGAATAAAACAACATTGGATTAATCAAAAGAATAAAAAGGGGACATAAAGTAGATGGGTCAAATTGAAAACAAAAAATAAGATGTAGCTATAAATCCATCTACTTACAAGTTATTACATTTAATGTAAATGGACTAAACAGTCCAAGTTAAAGTCTTAAATTTGTTGCCTGGATAAATAACCAAACCCCTATTATATAGTGCCTACAAGGGACGTACTTTAAACAGAAGACTGGAAGAGAATATACAATATAAAGACCAGCGAAGGGAATGCTGGCATAGCAACACTAATACCAGAGTATACTAACGCTGCTTCCAGATAAAGAGAAATTATTTCATAATGATGAAGGGGTATCACAGTCTTAAATACGTATGTTACAAATAATGTTAACTTCAGAATATATAAAGCAGAAGTTGACAGATCTAAAACAAGACAACTCTACACCCCTAGTGGGAGACATTAACACACTCTTCAAGAGCTTATAGAACAAACTGACAAAAATTAGTAAGGTTATAGAGGACCTTAATAAAGTGATGAATAAACTTGATCTAATTCACCCATAGAGCATACTGCACCCAGCAAAAATAGAATTTGCCTTCTTCAAAGTATAAAGTATACATGGAAGATTTATCAAAATAGGTCATAAGCTGGACCCTGAAGAAGGCTCACATAAAGATCGGGATCAAAATCGTTCGGAGTGTTCCCTGGCAACAGTGGAACTGGACTCAAATTGAATAACAGAGTTTCCTAAGAAATCCTTAACTGCCTGGAAATGAATACACTTCTAAATAATGTATGGGTCAAAGAAGAAATTAAAACAGAAATTAGGAAATATTTTTAATTAAACTATTTTAAGCAATGGCATATGCTATTACTATTATCATGTTATATCTTTATCCTAAAAGCATTTTAAATGGTCCAAAGAAAATAATGGTATTAGGACTGATATTAGTAATCTCTGTACAAGTTTGAAGATTCCTTTCTTTCTGGTTTATTGATATACACGAAACTTGATATTTTTCTATACTTTTAAGATTATAGTAATGTATTTCTAGGAAGAATGGTCAAATTATCATGTACATTTTGTGTCAATGTAAAAAAAACCAGTAAGCTAAATCTAAGAGGATTTTACTCAGTGTTCAGTACTTCATTATTTCGATCTGAATCATAAACAGGTATTTTATCTGGGTGAGAGTATCACCGCCTGATCTGTCGAAAAAATTTCTTGTGTTCTCAAAAGCTCCACCTCTCCAATTTAGCATGTACTGGGTTGCCTTGTCAAACACAGAGAAATTGCCTTTAACCAATAACATTTGCTAGTTTGAAACAGATGCACGGTCTACTTGGGGCTATTTCTTAAGCACTTTGTGCCGGTCTGATGGTGACTACTGCTGATGTGTGCCCACTTGGACTTTAAACACCGGAGTCTCCCTGTGTGGGCTTGCTCCCCCGTCACCTCTCTTCTTTGGCGCACAGTACATCTGGCTTCTCAGACTATCCTCTTGGAGGATCATGCTCCAAAGCTCTTCAGCAGCTTGCTCTTTATTCTTGAACTGAAGATACCATCCAGCTTTGGGGCTTCCAATACAGTTCTCGAAAGAACACAGCCTTTACTCTTTAAAACTCAGTAATTGTTCTCTGACTCCTTGATTCCATCAGTCTGGTTATTTCTGGTTGCTGTTTCATGATCCCAATCCCTAGAAAACTCTGTCAGCAGATATCTTGGAACATGTATTTCGTATATCATATTTCCTCTTTCCTGTGTCCCTAAACTTTTAGTGGTTACCCATTTCCTGTGTGTTAAAGTCCTAGTAGCTTATCTTTACACACACGTCTATATTAGTTATTATCTGCCTTTCCCTCTTTATCTTTCATTACCTTCTTACATAGAACTTGACTAACCAACATTCCCCGATCCCACTGAACCCTTTCCTTTTGTTACTTTACTTATGTCCTTTCCCCAGCCTAGAATGTTGCTTCCCCTTCTCAGCTTGTGGAAAGCCTAGCTTCTCTTAAGGTCTTTCTCATTGTCTATATTCTCTAACAAGTCTATCTGTACAGCTCGCCCAGTTTTCTGTGATTGCTTACTCCTTTCATTCTCGCATCATTTGTGGCTATAATGCTCATTTAATAATGTATCCATGCTGCTTGTATGTGGTGATCAGTATTTTCATCTTGACCATTGTTTGACTCATAGACAGAAGGTCTTCGTGAGGTCTGGGGGCGGTTGTGCCTCTCACTTGCTGTGGGGTATGGGCCAGTCATTGAGCAAGCTCTGAAGCATCTACTGCATTTCGCCTCATTTCAGACCTGGAGCTTAGAAATGCAAACAGTACACTGTCCCTGTACTTGAGCAGCTCACTATATGGAGTCTTAAACTTTGAGCTTCAGTTACCTCATTTATGAAATGAGTCTAGTAATCCGTCTCCCGCTACTTCACAGGATAATTGGGAGGCCCAAATAACATAGCGGATGGACAATTGCTTAAACCATAATGTCTGTAATATATTGTTCAGGTATATGGGAGTGTTCCAGCTCTAAATTCAGACTGCCTGGCTTTGGATTTGCCCTGTACTAATTACTAGCTGTGTAAACTTGGGCAAGCAATCTAGCTTCTCTACCTGAGTTTTCTTAGCTGAAAATTAAGGCGATAGTGGTGCCTGTCTCTTAAGGTTGTCATGAATGAATGCGACACCCCCAACAGTGCCTGACACGTAGTACTGCTCCATGTGTTGGGTTATATACTGCCTTGTTCCAGTTAGATTTGGAGGCAGCTTATAAAAGCATGTGTATTGTACTTAGATTTAAAAACAAATCATGGAAAACAGAAAATAAATATCAGATCAGAGGTAGAGTTAACTATATAGGGTTTCCTTCACCCATTTAACCACCAATGCTGGGCCAGGCATTGTTTGGGTGAACAAGCTAGACAAAGTCCTCACTCGTGAGTTTCTATTCTGGCTTTGAGAACAGACAATAAAGAAATGACAAATAAACAAGAAATATATCAGGAAGGAATAAGTGCCTGAAAACAGACTCCAAACTCAACATAATGTATTGTGTTTTGGGGGTTACTTTAAGTTGATAGGTCAAAGATGGACTCTCTGAAGAGGTGGCATTTAAACTTGATACTTGAATGACAGGAAGGCTAGCCTTTAGAAGATGAGAGCAGGGCGAGGAGGGAGAGCACTTTAGGCTGAAGTCATGGTTTAAGACGTAGTCCCTGATGTAGTGGGAAAGAATGTGGCATGTTTGAGGAACTAAAAGAAGACTGTGGCTGGACTGGGTGAGAAGGGTGGGGGTAGTGTGAGCTAAGATAAGGTTGAAGAGAGAGACAGGGTTTTGGAGGCCAGAGTAACAAATGAGATTTTATCCTAAAGCCCATGGAAAATTTAAAATAGATCTTTACTGAGTCTATGTTTAGTTGTTCTGTTCATTGTTGAGAAAAGGTTGATAAAACTCCAACTCTGATTACAGAATTGTTATTTTCTTCTTTTAACCTATTTTTTTTTGTGTGTAATTTGAAGCTGTTAGTAGATGCACATACATTTATGATATGTCTTTTCATATGAAATGTCTTTATTGCTGGTAATATTCTTTGTCTTGAAAATTACTTTACTGGGTATTAATATAGCCACTTCAATCTCCTTATGCTTACTGTTTTTGTGATCTATGTTTTCCCATCTACTGTTACATAGGTCTAAAGGAAATGGACTTTCTATGCATTTCCTTTAGACATATGTAAAAATGTTGTGCTTGTACCCTTACCCCCAATTTCTGGCAACTCTGCATTTTAATGGAGTAATTTTAGATACTGTGTTTATCCTTTGTGGGGTTTGCTGAGTTTTTTGAATCAGTTTATATATTTCACCAAATCTGGTAGAATTTGGGCCATTATTTCTTATAACTTTTTTCTACTTAAATATTTCTTTCCCTCCCTTCTGGGACTCCAGTTATATGTATGTTTGATTTTTGGACATTATCCTAAATATCACTGATGCCCTGTTCAGTTTTTTTGGCTTTCTAATCTGCTATTATGTCCATTTATCGAATATTTTTGTATCAGATGTGTTCCTTCATTCTAAAATTTCCATTTGGTTCTTTTCATAGTTAATATTTTTCTTCTGCTGTTTCCTGCCTTTTTATTCATTGCATGTTTATTTTGTTATTTGAGTATAATCATAAGAGCTGCATGAAACCCTTGTCTGATAATTCCAGCATTAAGAGTCATCTTGGAGTGGTCTTCATTTATGGTCTGTTCTCCTGCATGTGGGTGGCCACATTTTCTGTTTCTTGATGTACAGTGTGATTCTAGGTTGTATCTTATATATCGTGACTGATACATGGTAATATTCTAAACTCCGTACGTATGCTTCCCCCAAGGGTATTGATGTTTCAGCAGTTAATCTGACGGCTCGAGCTTCAGGCTTCATCTTCCCGCACAGTGGGTAGCAGCTGAATCTTGATGGGGCCTTTTAGCCTTGGCTGGATTGCTTTGGGTTGGCCACGTTCCCATGTTATGATGGGGTCCAGCAGAGATTTTGGCAGAGTTTATACCCAGAATTTTAGAGTCCTCCCTCTCTGGCTCTTTTATTTTCAGGAATACCCTCTCTTACTTGCCAGTTTCTGTCTGACGCCCCTTCCCTATTATCTGTGTATATTTGGTCTCTCTCCAATGTTCTGTTGTAGTTGGGTTTCATATATGTCTAGAATTTACAGTTATTTTCCCAGGAGGATTGTTCTGTTAGCAGTTAGTCGGCGATTACCTGAAGCAATGCCTGAGTTTGTGATATATTTTGAATATGAAGCCAACACGGTCGATGAATTGGATGTAGAGGTGGTGGGGGCAGGGATGTGAGCAAAAGAACAGAATTGATGATTATTCCTTTGCCTTAAGCAACTAGGAGGATAGTTTTATTCATTTTTGCAATAAAGAAAACTAGGAGAAGCACATGTTTTGGTGGGGTAGAGTAGATGAGGAAATGTCAAATAGGTAGGTAGATATTTAGAATCTGGAGCTCAGGGGAGGAAGTTGAGATCCACTTGGTCACTGGAATGTAATTGGTATTTGAAACTGATGCCTTGAATAGCTTTACCCAAGAACATAGCAGGTGGGAAAGGGGCACCCCAGCATGATTCTCTGAGGCACTTCCGTTTTTAAAGTCTAGCAGAGGAGGAAAAACTACCAAGGGAGACTCAGGAAGGAGAAGCAAAGAGTGGCAAAGCCCTGGAGAATGTAGATCACAGAAGTCAGGAAAGCTTCAGAGAAGGAACGAGTAGACAACTGAGTTGAATGCTGCTGAAAAGTCAGTGAAACTAAGGTCAAAAGAGACTCTTTTGGGGGATGCAGAGGCCATTAATGACTCTATTAGCCCATCTCATTGGAATGGCAGTGGAACAGACAGGAGGCTAGAAGGTGGAGACCATGACACTGTGGACCCAAAGTGCTTGCTCTTGGAGTTCCAGGTATTTAGGCTATGCTCAGCTGTGAGCTTTGTAACCACCACCAGAGCAGAAAGGGACTACGTGGTCAGTGAATGTTTATCATTGTTGGTGATGCTTCTGTTCTGCTTGCAAGGGAGGCTTTTCACCTTGAACTCGGGCCTCTCTCTGCTTGGGTAACCTGGAGAACCTGACTGCCAGACTCCCAGATGGCATTTTCTGTGTGTATGCTGCAGTAAGGACTTCCTGTCTGAGCTAACTGATAGTTAGCAGATGGAGCTAACTGCATGTTCTTTATTTAATTAGTGGTCTCACTGAAAAGAAAGTGTGAAGTCTGAAGTACAGCCACAGATACTTAAGGCTCTTACTTTGCCCACTTATGAGTTACCTTTTGTGTTGTTCAAGTTGGAGTCTATGAGGCACAAGGCTCTCAATAAAGCCAGTACTGTGGTTCAGGGTATATTTGCCCAAGAAAGTAGTATTTTCTGTGTAGTCAGATTTTTACAGTTCATGGGAAACTTCCATAGAATCAGCAGTTGTTTAACCAGGTGTCAATTTGCTTTATAGATCCCTCTGGAACATTTCATCGCACTTGTATTCAAGGTTAAGAATTCCACAAAGGCTTATTATTCCTTGAGTTTGTTCATATATTTAGGCAGAAACATTTGCCTTTGGTTCACTAACAGTCTGTCTGTTTTATCCTAGCATTCTGGCGTTGACTTTTGAACCTACCTAAAACAGAACAACAAAAGAGATCAAGCCCAGAATCCTTTATTTTCTGACTCTACTTTGGATTTTGGAGTCTGGTTTCTGTTGCCTTGCAGCCACCATATTTACATCTGGCATGGTGTTTGAACTCTTTAGACTTGTTCACCCGTATTAACTTAGGGTGGTTAAACCCAGGTTCTTAGGTTATGCCAACATTGCTGGATTGCTTCTTCTTTAAAAGTCTTTTCCTCTTGGGTGGGGTATCAACTTACCCCAACTTACCCTAGTCGGCCTGCCTTTGTATCAGATTTTATTGTCTGTTCCATGAAGACTCCATCCTAAGCCTGGACAGTTACAGACCTGTGTAACACTGAAGATATTTCAGGACAATTAAGATGATCCCAGTAATTTCTCTGAGTGTGAACCACTAGCCTTTATATGGGACCTCAGTATTTCACATTTCCCTCTCCCTGCTATGTCCTTTGTTTATCAGAAATTCTTCTGGATTTATTTGTTTTATTTCAAAATTGTCAAACCCAGACTGTAAAGTAAAAGGTACCTTTTATTTCTATTCAGTCTATACCCTCTCCCATAGGAGTAGTTAGCCCAACCTTTTATCATACCAGAGGAAAGAGCACTGAGATACTATGGAAAGGCAATTTAATAACTGCCTACCTGTTGGAAACATGTTTCTCCAAAAATAAATCATCTGTGGTAATTAGTCATATTGAAGATCTTTGCTATAGTCTTCCTACCAGCTCCATATTTCATTTGTGTTTTCATTCCCTTTTTGTCTTTTGGATTAAAAGTATCTCTGCAAATAAATGATAATAGTTCTCTGATCCAGGAGCTTCTGTTAATGAAGTTAGAGTGAATGGGGCCATTTCCACATGAGGCAAATATTTCCAAAGCACCTTTTATTATTTGGTCTATCTTAATACTGGTCAGGTTATCTTCCTTAAGTTAGCAAAATACAGTATTCGAAGTAACATTTCTGTTAATACCTTTTTAGTGTAGATGGAGTTCCAACCTGAAAAACCGAAGTTTTTATCTATGTGTTGGTCAGTGCCTTTCCAAACTACTTAGCTGATTTAAAAAGACCTCTTTGCAGGAATCCTGACATTTTTTTTTTCTGCTGTTAATTTTGTCTCACTATAGTTGAATGAGAACAATCACCATCAGAACTCTTAGAACTAAATTACAGCCAAATTTAACTTACTTGTGCTTTGGAAAGGAGAATTGGCAAGGATGACTGGTCCATGGCTGGTATGCTGTGAAATAATTGTAACCATGGCAGTATTTGTTTCCTAATACTGTGTTCCTAAATTTAAGTGATAAGTTCATCATGGGAAAAAAAATCCATTTGTATGTTTCAAGCTGAATTTAAATTATTCCAACTTCGTTATTATGACATTAGAAATAGTTGTTTCCTGAGGAATAGCTGTTTGGTAATTTGCTTCATCTCATGTGCAAGTGGGTTTTGCCCGGGCTAGTTATCTGTTTTAATAAAGTAAGTTTCCAGGAAAACATCCCTAATGATAATAACTTTAAAATGTCTAGATAAAAGAATATGAGAAGCTTGAGAATGAGGAAGATCGCCTTTGTAGGAGTCGGCAAATCTATGATACCTACGTCATGAAGGAGCTGCTGTCTTGTTCACATGTAAGTATTTCTTTTTGTTCTGTTGCTAAAGTGTGGATATGGGGCAGCCTCCAGTGTTTGCAGAATGAAAGAAAAATAGGAGGAAGAAGTTTAAAAATTAAAAATAATCATCCAGGTTGCAACCCATCTCTTCTGTTCTGTCGTTTGTTTTCCTCATAATACTGTTGCAGAACTGTGGCTTCATGCGCCCTAGTCTATTTCCAAAAGCAGATTCAAAAATTGTGAAAATTGAATTATGAAAGTCAACTTGATAGCTCATTCAGATCAACGGAAGAAAAAGCTAGTCTCAATTCTAGATTTTCCAAAGGAAATAAAGTCTTGCTGTACTAAAAATAATGAAGCTTAAACAATTAGGCAGTATGATGTGCTATTTAAGTTTTTCTTTTTGTGCATTATTAAAGAAGACAAAACTTGAAGTTTTGGAGGAGAATAGAGTTTGTAACTACTGTTGGTGTGAGCTCCATTCTCAAGTGCCCTCTGCTGTGGTTACAGCAAGGTGTTCCTGAACTTAGAGCCTTTTACACCCTGGCTTAGTTTTGTAATCCTGGTATTTAATTTTTATGTGTATTTTCATGCATTCATTTTTCTCTTAAAAAGTAGAAATTTTACATTGTTAGGACCTCATTGTCAGCTAATTGTGGGATGTACACATTTAATTAGGTGATAAGATTCTTTACACTTTTTGATCCCAGTATCTTAAACTCACGTGGGATTAGATATGTCAGTTAGGTGCCTCTGCACTCATTATCTTTCTCAACATGTGTCTAAGAACTCTGGAAGCTCAGAAGAGCAAGTATGTATTTGGATGGCCCATAAATATTCAAGCTGCTTTAAGAGAATGCATGTTAATATAATTACTGTAGATTGCTGTTTCGTAATTGAGTTAAATTATATGTTGTGATATTGTACACCATACAGAAGTTTGTTACAGTTGTATGTTTGTGGGAAAAAACACTGTTTTTGATTTTTTACAAGCCATTCTCAAAGCAAGCTGTAGATCATGTACAAAGACACCTTTCCAAGAAACAAGTGACATCAACTCTTTTTCAGGTAAGACAAAATTATTTCAAATTCTTATGTGATAACAGTTGGATTTAGTGACATTCCTTTCACATGTGTGAATGTAGTAGGGGAATTGATACACAGACTGTATTCTTACCTGGAAGTTTATCTGGAACAACTGAAACTTAATATTGCTTCTTATAGAAATGTGTTCTTATACCAACATCCTTTTAGAAGCTTTCCTGAAAAAGATCACTAAGGCTTTCTGATAATATATTGTTTTCTATAAATCAATCAAGACAAGACATTAGAGAAGAAGCCTTTTCCCATTTGACATTCCAGGGATCTGTGATGAGCCAGGGTTTTACAGGACTTATTTGTGTTGGTTAGAGGTGTTGATACTCATGGTGATTATCCCCCGAGTGATACAGATTCATTTCCAAGAATCAAGAGTGAATGTTCCAACAGCCTTGGAGTCGTGACTGAGGACTTGGATTTTACCTTGATTCCTCCTATCTTGAACACAATGTAGTACCTAGATTTAAATTACAGGCCTTAGAAAATTAAATCCACAATTAATGAGCCTATATATTTGCTGCTCTTTAGATGTAATGGTTTTTTCTCCTACCCAAAGCCTTTTCCATCCTGCATGTTTTCTGTAAAGTGGCGGCTTTCAAGGACATAGTCAATTTCAAATGGATAATATACTTTTATATTTCTATGCATTATAAGAAATATGAAAGAGTGCTATTAAGTCATGTAATAATTTTCTTAAGGGAAAAGAATTTATCCTCTTCTCGGAGTATTCCTCATTTATAGAGAAGTAATTGATTTTTGCTTTGGTATCTCATGATAGTATTTATTTATGCAAAATAAATCTGATTGTTCTACAGAGAAGAATACTGATTTTGGCTCTTAGAACCTTTGGATACAGTAACAAATTGGGTGTCACCGTTGGACTTTTCTTAAAATGCAAGACCTGTCTGTGTAGTCTAGTTAGTCACAAGCCTGGGCTCTGAAGTTCATTGACCTGGGTTCAAATCCCAGGGCAGTAGCTGGGGGACCCAGGGCAATCTGCTGCAACTCTCCTGACGTCAGTTTTCTCATGAAGTGGAGACGACCGTGGGCTGTCCCTCAAAACGGGGTCTTGAGGATTCAGTGACAGGGGTACGTGTCAGCTATTATCACATATTCTGCATTCATAAAGTGCAGTGTGAATATCTGCTTGTTGTGTCTCTGATATCTAGCATCAAAATCTCAGTTTTTGACTTCACATGGCTTATATGCAGTCTTATAGTCAATTACATTTAACATTGTTAAATTATACCTCATAACACTCTGATTTTGGCTCTTCTTGTAGTATAAATAACATTAAAAAAAACACTGTGGTGAGATACAAAGGTTCTTTTCATGCCTTCAAGGATCATTTATTTAGAAACTATGTCTTCGGTATAATACCTTTTTAAAACACTTAACTGATTTGTTCATTTAAAAAAAGGAAAATACTGTTCTCGTAAAACAGGTATAGAATGAGTGATAGTCTTATTTCAAAGGTGAAGGAAATAGTCGTTATTCAGTTGATTGAAGTAAGAATTAGTACGATTCAGTGTAACACGTACCATCGAAACAGTGATTAAAGTACAAATAGAAGTTACATGTTTGGATCTTCGGTTTATAGAGGGACTGTAACCATAAAGTTGGTTGAAGTTCTTTGAGTTGAAATTCCTTTCTTTAGCCCAGCTTTATTGAGGCATAATTGACACATAAAAATTGTGTACAATTTAACATGTACAGTGTGGTGTTTTGATGTATGTACACATTGTAAAATGATTACCGTAATCAAGCTAATTAACATAGCCATCTCAGTTACATTTTTTTTGTGTGGTAAGAACACTTAAGATCAACTCTTCTAGTAAATTTCAAGTGTACAAAACAGTATTAAGTATCGTTACCATGTTGTGCATTAAATCTCTAGAATTTATTCATCCTGTGTAAGTGAAACTTTGTACCCTTTGAACGACATCTCCCCGTGTCCCCTGCCCTCCAGCCTTGGGTATCCAACATTCTATTCCATTCTCTGCTTTTATGAATTTGACTTTTTTAGATTCCACATATAAGTGCGATCATACAGTATTTGTCTCTCTGCATCTGGTTATTTTGCTTAGCATAATGCCCTCCAGGTTCATCCATGTTGTCACAAATGGCAGACTTCCTTCTTTTTAAAGGCTGAACCATATACTATTGTGTGTATTATATGTATTGTAATATGTGTGTGTATCTGTAGATATGTATACATATCTCCATCCTACATCTTCTTTATCCATTCATCCATTGATGGACCCTGAGGCTGTTTTCACGTCTCGGCTGTTGTGAGTAATGCAGCAGTGAACATGGAAGGACAGATATCACTGTGAGATCCTGATTTCACTTCCTTTGGTTATACACCCAGGAGTGGGATTGCTGGATCATATAGCAATTCTATTTTTAAGGTTTTGAGGAACCTCCACACTGTTTTTCACGGTGGCTGCACCAATTTACATTCCCACTGAAGGCGTGCAAGGTTTTCCTTTTACCCGCATCCTTACCAAGACTTGGTATCTCTTGTGCTTTTGATAACAGCCATCTTAAGAGGTGTGGGGTGGCCTCTGTTGTTTGGTTTGCATTTTCCTGATGATTAGTGGTGTTGAGCACCTTTTCATGTTCTTGTTGGCCATTTAGATATCTTTTTTTTTTTAATGCACATTCAGTTCTTCAGCCCATTTTTAAGTCAGGTAATTTGTTGTTTTGCTATTGAGTTGAATTCCTTATATATTTTGTATATTAACCCCATATCAGGTACACAGGTTGCAAATATTTTCTCCCTTTCTGTAGTTACCTTTTCACTCTGTTGCTGGTTTCGGTTGCTGTGCAGAAGCTTGTTAGTTTGGTGCAATCTCACTTGTCTATTTTTGCTTTGATTCCTTGACTTTGGCATCATAACCAAAAAATCATTGCCCAGGCCAGTGTCAAGAAGCTTTTTTCCTGTGTTTTCTCCTAGTGTTGCATGGTTTCAGTTTTATGTTTAAGTCTTGAATTCATCTTGAATTGATTTTTGTATATTGTATGAGATAAGAGTCCTAGTTTAATTCTGCATGTGGGTATCCAGTTTTCCGAACACCATTTATCGAAGAGACTATCCTTTCACCATTGTGTGTTCTCGGCATGCTTGTCAAAGAGTAGCTGAACATAAACGTGTGGATTTATTTCTGGACACTCTATTCTGGTCTTTGGTCTGTAATATCTGTCTTTATGTTAGTACCATACTATTTTGATTTCTTGCAGCTTTATATTTTGGAATCAGGAAGTGTGAAAGTCTGAGTTGAAATTTCTTACCCAGAAGAAGGTAATGAAACACAAATGCTCTGAAAGTAAATCGAAAACTTCTAATTCTTTTTGTTTGCAAAATTGACCTTGGAAATAAGTAACCGCATCAGCCCACTTGGTGGCAAGGAGGGATCCTGGCTTACCTTTGGGGGCCTGAAATGTGCCAGATCATATGTTTGGCTCTCAACATTCTTAATCTTATTTAATTCTCATTATAGCCTTGAGAAATAGGTATGACTCTACCCCGTTCACAGAATAAGGGAACTGAGAATCAGAAAGGGGAGGTATCTTGCTCACGATCCCACTGCTGGATTTTTGGTACTGGCTTTGCACTGCCTACCTGGCGTAGTTTGTGGTTCTTTCTGTTGAAAAGTGGCAATATGGTGTGTTATATATATAATCTTCAGTATTTCGTAGGGACCTTTGTCTTTTGTTTTATTAACAGAGTACGGGCTGTTAAATGAAATATGAATTCTATTAGCACAGTAGTTCTTGTAAATAGAAAATCTGTGATCCACAAATTTAGTTCCTTCGTAGATCTTTGAACACTTGATCCGCCTTGTCTTTTGCCTTTGAACCTCTTGGGACTTGTGGTCCTCAGCCTTTCCCATCAAGAGGACCTGCCTGAGATGGCTATTATATGTCATCACCGAGCCACAGATCCCAGAGCTGGAAAGAGCTTCAGAGAGCTAGTTCACAGCTTAAGAGAGAACAAGCCCTTTTGGTTTCAGTGACCAGTCCCAACACCTTGCCCAGGACCGGTGGAGGGGCTGGCTGTGTCCTCAGCCTCAGGCAGCGAGGCTCCCAGAAGAGCTGCAGGCATCTCCCAGCCTGTGTTTGGTTACCATGGCAGCCGCAGGCTTCCAGGGCTTGTCACACACTTAGGACAGTTCCATGATCTGGTCCTTGTTTTTGCAAATTTTCAGGATGATCTGTGAAGTCACAGAAAACATTAAATTTGCATCATTCAACTAGTGTGAAGTATCAAGATATTTTCCAAAACTGTCTAATTGACCCCAAGCTGAACTGTGAAATGTTGGCATTTGATATTTTTATAGTTCTCGACTTAAAGTACACCCCATGGAAAAGAAAAGTTCATACCATTTATTCAGTAATGTGTGAAGCAGTGTACAGTTGAAGTAGATTGTTCTCCATGAGGGGCGAGCACTGCACAAGGGTGCCAGGCGCTCCTGCCTTAATCCCGGCTCAGCCATGAATGTGCTGAGACCTGGGAGGGTGCCCGCGCACGGTGCTGCAGCCTCCTCCTGTGCAAGACGAGGGGCAGGATTAACTCTCCCCCTTTAGCTCTGTGCTTCCGAGAAGCAGAAAATCAGTTAGCAAAGTAGCTACCTTCTAAACATTTACTCTATGGATCCATTAGCTTTTAGTCTTTAAGACTCAGTGTCAGTGCTGATTATAAATGCTTTTAGTAATGTACAAGGTGTGCCTCATAATTTACAGGGCCCAGTAGAAGATAAAAACATGGGGCCTCTTGCCCAGAAATGAGGAGTCCCGAGATGGTGACGACAGGGCAGTCATCCAAGCGCTGGGCTCTTCTGAGGGAGAGCCCTGTGGGACCCAGGGGTCACATGCCTGCAGAGTTGACTCTGGCCATTTTAAGAAGCATGTGACCTGGCAGGAGCCATGCAGTGGCAAACAGGACAGACCCGTCCTTGTCTTCTTGGAACATGGCATAAGTGGTGTAGATAACTATTAAATAAGCGTTCAGGATGATAAATCTGTTGGTGAAAATTGGATACCTGCCAAGAAGCGCAAGCCCAAGACACTGTGGGATCCCATGAACCTCACCTAGTCTGAGTCTCACTGGGTTATGTTTTTCACTTTAATATGTTCTACTTATGCAGTGTGGAATTTTT